>JARHVA010005510.1:455000-562500 GCA_037957365.1 Torreya grandis | reverse complement strand
TATTGGTATAAGAGGATCATGATAAATGTCATTTCATGGTTGGGGATTACATTCTAAGACAACATTAGTATAAATCAAAGGATCATTTCTTGGATTATAATTTTGAATTTGTATGGGTATAAAAACATGACATTACTCTTTACCTGATTCTAGTAAATTAGGAGAGGATATAAATTCTTCATAATTGGTATTATCATGCAACTCATAATGAATGGGTAGAGGATGAATATCTTGAGAATAATTGCATAATAATGCCTTGTAAATATAAAGCTACAATGCCACTTTAGATTTGTAATTCACCCTATTAGCATCTTGTATCATTTTAAGAGAGGGAGATAAAATTATGGCATTATTTATTGCTTCCAAGTTAGGAGAGAGATGATCATAAATTATAATATTGCGTGTTAATTATGTCTAAAGGAGAATGTGGAATATATGAATCTACATCATCTACCTTTTCTAGAGAGAGGGAGTAACACATTCATTTATATCATTTATTTTTTCTATGCAAGGGATATGCTATTATAACTTGTATTGGTTAATGTGATGTAATGCAAGAGCAAGGTCAAAAGGTAATCAAGGTTACTTAATTATTAGCTCTTCACATATTGATCTTTGTGAGAGTTTAAAAAGAGAAGATGTTAATTATTAGTATTATATTTTTATTTTGATTTTCAAAAAGAGGACTACACTTGGGAGGAATGGGTTTTGTAATTTATAAATTAGTTAGCTCATTTTATTATTCACTATATTATTATCTAATGTACCATTCATATTTATTTTCTTAGTTAGTCATATCCATTGAAATCATATGTTTCATTAATGTAAGAAGCATTAGAAATTGTACAAGTATGATTATTAGTCCATTCATTATCATTGACATAGGATGTAGCATTGCTATAAAAAATTAAATATAATAGACAAAATCCAATGGAAAATTCATATTTAGATACATATTTAGAAGCCATTTTATATTTGTTAACCCAAAATATAAAAAATATCATGCTCAATGATAAAAAACAACCAATTATACTGTGAAAATAAATGTTATCAAAGGGTGAAACTAGGCAAGGTGTGTTTAGTTTGTAGGCTCTCAAATATATTGATTCCAATTATAAATAATGAGCATGGCCATAAATGCATTAACTAATAAGGATTCCACCATTCCCATAGCTACACTATCCATTCTCTAGGGCACGTTGAGAGTAACTTCTTAAGGATAACCACTTACCGGTGTACTACAAGAACAAATAACTGAAATATACCTATAGATAACAAATAAAATCCAAAGCATTTTTGATATATTGTGAGGTATGTGGAAACTAAAATCCATGAATAGTATTGTCTAATTGATTGAGTATTGGGGAATTACCCCTCACACCATATTTTAGCTAAAACTAAAGATCACTTTGCCCATATTGACAACTCTTATGAATTTTATAACTATCAGAATATAGTTTCTAGGAAAATATAGAAAAAAAAAGGTCGGAATTGAAAAAATGAAATAAAAAAAAAGGTTCAAAAACAAAGGTTTGGTTTCACCAATATGTTTTACCCTATTTTTGATGAAATGGACAAATTTTTAATGTGTTCTAATGGTTGTAAATTTAGAATTATTAGAATGTTAAAGATGTATAATATTCACCTATTTTAATTTTGACAAATTGATGTAATATGGAAAGTTGATATTTTTGAAAAAAAATTAAGAATAAAATATACTTATATCACATATGGATATACATTAATCGTTATGACTATTTGAGAGTGGAAAAAATAAGAAGAGGTGATTCTACATTCTCATACTAAAAACACCAATTTTTTTTTTGATAAGTCTATTGTAAGTGGACAGTGACATATTGCATTCCAGTCTATTGACTGCAGATTTTTCTTAGTTGACTGCGATAGGTTGTTGACATGAAAAGACAAAGAGATAAAAATTATGAAAATGATATATCGGATGCAAAATTAGAATGTATCTATAGGCATGACTACTATAAGTGGATATTAGTGGAGTGAACTTAAGTCCATTTACTGGGAACTTGTCCCTATTGACTGTGACATTAAACTAATTATTTCACCACATGTGCATGCAATAATTATGGTCATGGACACATTAAAAAACCTAAAATATCATACAAAGCACTTGTAATAAAAAACCCTAGTTTCTTACAGATAACTAAATTAGAATCAATTTTTGGGGAGAATCAGGTAAAAGGGATTTAATTGGTCTGATCTTGGTCAATCCTTATTTAATGACCAAGTAATGCACTAAATTTATAATACTCTAAAGAGGGATCAAACTCAAATGTAGTTCTACCACTTACTTGTGTGTGTTGAACGGTGAATACAATCTTAGATGTTATTTATTCTATTTTTTCTATGGCACAAGTATGAAGATAAGAATTTAGCCTTAAGTATAACTTCAACATGCTTATAGATAAACATGAAAATATTTTGATAGCTTTTGGAGAGTTAAAGAACCATCCTCAAGGCCTTAGGGAAGCATTTTATGAATAAAGATAAAAGGATTTATTTTGTCTAACATTGGTCTATCTTTGTTGAATGATCAAGCGCTGCAATATATTACCAATAATTTGAAGAGGCCTCAAAGTCAAATGTAGTTCTCTCACTTACGTGTGTGTGTAGAATGGTGAATGCAATATTAGATATTATTTCTTCTATTTTTCTATTGGCACAAGTATGTAGATGAGAATTTAGTCTTTAATATAGCTTCATTAGGCCTATAGATAAATCATGAAAATATTTTGATAACTATTGGAAAGTGAGAGAATTGTCCTTAATGCCTAAGGAAAGCCTTGTATTTATAGATATTTTAATTTTGAATTTGGGATCTACTGAGATGCAAAAGTAGACCCAAGGTAAGACCAAATGAGAAAAAATAAGAAATAAATGAAACATGACTTGAAATAAGTTCTAAAAATTACACTTAGATAAGATTGTGCTAAGTAGATAGGGTTTTAAGTCAATCCTATTCATTTACTGTAGACTTATCTAAAAGGAAAAATGACCAAAAATAAGACTCCCATGATAAAACAACAAAATAAATAACCAATAAATAAACTTAAAGATTAAAACACAAAAAATACTTATATAAAATATACCAATAGATACCTCATTCAATGTCAATAGTCTATACATATAAAATTATAATAAATGAAATATAAGATAAACTTATACTTTAAAAAAATAAATGTCTACATTATATTAACACTTCCATAATTTTAAAAGATAACATAAATCATACTCGAAAAAAATATAAATACATCTTATCACATATATTACTTTTAATATACATAAATTCATCAATATTCTTGACATAACAAGTTATAGTTTCATTATTTTATAGGCATCATCAATTAAATATGTCATGGTTTCCAAAGGATGAGAGAATAGCTTTATAAAGATATCAATAAGAATTAAGGAATGCCAAATTCTTGGGGTTGTAATCACAATTATAAATATCTAACTCTCATTTCATATAATGATATAAAACTCAAAATACCAACAACAATATATATCACCTCCACAAACTATCACTTTTCAATTAAAAAAATTCTTTCTCCCACATAAATATTGAAAAAAGATTATTTATTAAAATATAATGGTATTAATTTTGAATAGTTATATAAAATCTAAGAGACAATACCTTATTCAAAATAATAGTGGTTTCTTGGTTACAGTTTCCAATGGCTTTGAAAAGAATAAAGCCATTACTTTTGATATTCTAAAATTGTACATATTTCAATGATTATGAAAAAAAAATGAATGAATATATGTATTTTATTTAATAATGTTCATTTAAATAAAATTATTTAATATTAAGTGTATGAATTAAATAAGGATTATGTTGTAGTTATAGTTTATGCATTTTTTGAAAGTAGATGATTGCGAATGTTATGCATATTAGATTGGGATGAAGAAAAGGATTCACAAAGATATAAAGAGAATTGAAAGGTAGAGAGAGAGAGGGAAAAAGAGAGAGAGAGAGAGTATTATAAGAATTTAAGAAGTTATGTAAAATATAAGGCGTTTACAATAAGAGTGAGCTATACAAAATGTCACATTTTCTTAAAGATAAGGAAAGCTTCGTAATATGAGAAAAACATTGCCCAATAATTTTTTTTTCAAAAATATCAAAATTATTTGCAATGAATAAATAATTACTCATATCCATTTCTTTTACATATGAAAAGAGTCTTATGAATGCAAATTTTTAAAATAAAATGATACATAAACATTTAAAGTGCAATATTATAAAAGGAGTTAATAAAAACTATATTTAATAATTTATAAACTTAACTACTTGTTTATTCTTAAAATGAAAAAGGTATTATGTATTAAAAATTACTTTGACATGTGAAGACCATGCTTATAAACATGGTTAATATATATGATAATATTATTTGGTCAAAAATATTTGATATAAATGATGATATTAATTGGATAATGTTGTTGGAGTGATGTTTTTCTAATTCTCAATATATATCTAGAGAAGAATCAAAATATAGATACTTTAAACTTCTAAAAGTTAGTCAAAAATGTAAGAGAGAATGGATTGCTGGCCATATACCTAAACCATACTAAATCCAAAACCATAGGTTTATTAGTGGTTAGTTAATCAAAGATTGTGGTTTATAAAAAAGGTGGGATGATGCACTTTTTTGATTTTTGTTAATTAATTCTTCTTCAAGATTGTAAATCTTTAAATGATAAATAAATGATAAATAAGATTGTAATTCTTCTTCAAGATTGATAGTAAAGGATCTCATGAAAGCTTTTATTGTTAACATAACCTTCCCAATCCAAATCCAAATCCAAATCCAAATTTTAATTAATTTCCAATTGATAATTCTTGGGTCCACTTTGGTGCTACAAATACAAAGTCATTTTAAATTTATAATGTATTTTATTTAATAATATGTAAGCGCCGAGTTTACAAATAAATCCATAGTCATTATAATTCCAACTAACCTTCATTTCATAGTACGTTGGGTCTTAAACCCCAAAGTTCTTTACCATAGTTAATTAAAAATAATTATAAGCTTTGTTTAATAAGTTATTGGGTATGAGATTGCAGTTATATATCATAGTCAATTGAAATTTATATAAATTTAAGTTTATAATTTAAGAAGTGTACATTTTATTTAAAAAAGATAAATATTTAATATATGATATTTTTGGTTGAGGAATATGTAATCATGTTATATGGTTTTATATTCTAAAATAAAAACTAAACAATAAAGTACAAAGGTATTTTAATGTTAAAATGTATGTACTTTATTTAATAATGTTGAAAGCATTTTCAAACATAAATAAATTAATTAATTAATTAAATGATATAACACGAATATCAATCTATTTTAGAATAATTTTAATAACATAAATAAAAGACAAATGCTTTAAAAAAGAAATTAAATAAGTTCATGCGAGCATATTTTCATTTAAGAAGCCCATCATTTGTGTAGGAAACATATAGACTTATTGGTCTAGTGGAAAAGGCTTTCAAACTTTTATATGCTTTCCTACATCATAAATAACATTCCAATCTACCTCATTTAGAGCATGAGGTGCACAAAGGGAGATAAATATTAACATATCCAATGGGTTCAAAGAAAGTTTAGATCTATCATCATTTTTTACCCTGTTTAACTTTGAAAAACCTCTTTCACAAAATGACATGCTCATTGGAATAATGTTAGGGTGTCGAGCTAAAAGCTTCAACCGTTTGCATACACATGAAGAAAGGATGCTGAAGAACCAGAGCCACCGGCGTCGGCAGTATGACCGACATCGGTCAGATGCAGTGGAGAAGGAGACCGGTGACGGCAGAGAGTCGGCCGACGTCGGCAGCACCAGAGAAGCAGGGACCGACGTCGGTCGCCTGTGCGGTCCAGAACTGCTGTTTACGAACAGTCAGTTAGTTAAACCGAGTGTTTGCATGCTAAGAGACTATTTTAAGTCGCGAGCTGTGTGTCTAATTTTAGTAGTTAGATGTCTATTTTTGTAACCATGGATTTCTATTTAAAGAACCATGAGGCATGTATTGTAATCATCATATTGATCAAGTAAGAGCATTGAAGCAAGCAAGGTCAAGGAGATCTACAGGTGTAAGGTCAAGGAGATCAGCTATAACATTCAAGGAGGGATTGTAACTCAGGTTTTAGAGTTGGTTTTGTGTTGAGCAAGAGAGAGGGAAGAAGGTCTTGAGGTGTGGCAAGCCTTTGAGGTGGAGGGAGAAGTGGCATCTTCCTTATTTGTATTTTCTTCTAGTATTATCTAATACAATTGTGTGTATTGTCTCTCAAATTCTTTGCTGTCTCATGTTTCTAGTTTCTTAATCATTCTAGTATAATTTCCGTGTTCAATTGCTCATATATAAGTAATCAATTGTGCTACCGTTGGATAAGGGGCCTCCTAACAAATAACAAGAATAACTTGCCATAGTTGCATCAAATATGGAAATCCTTCAAACCATTCAGGTTCACCTCCACATAGATCCCATGCTTCAAACATAATTTTTTTGGATATGATTTAAAAATGGAACAAACAAATTCATCCATCTCACTTAAACCTTTGATAGTATCCACAATATGGGAGTTCCCAATACTGAATTTTTCACACAAAAAATGTGAACCATCTTTTTGTTTGACGGTTTCTATCATCCATCTCCTTATAATAATGATGAGGATTGAGAACTTAACATTAAGTATAGGTAAATCTATGAACCTTGTATCTAGAGAATCAATAACCTTCACTATAAAATATTTTCCCAATTCGATGCAATCATCTAATGTCCCTGATATTTCTGAGTTAGACAAACTCTCAAATTTCAATGCATCTACATGTATTGTACCTATTCCATACGTAAACTCAAGCGTTCCTCCATGTGCTCTATTTAAAAAAGATGATATATGTATTGCACTTGCCCCAAATATGTTTCTTTGAAATCTCCTACGAAGCATGTCAATAGTAATATTTAAAGTATTGTCAATAGAAGTAATGTCAACATGATCCTATTGAAATTTCTTATTCAATTTTTTTAACTAAATAAGTAGATCTGCAAGTAAATGGATGCTAAATTGTACCTAATTTTTTTTTGCTAAATCATACATTTTTTTTTTCTTTCCTCTAACTCGTATTATTTACAGAAAGTAGGCATGAGTTTGACAAGCCTTTCCATGACCTTTCCTCTAGAGAGCCACCTAGTTTAATGAATATGCAACACCTCTAGCCTGTTGATTTGAAATGACTCCATTAACTCTCTTAATGGACTATGTCTTTTAATAGATTTTCCAAGCCATGAATATATTTTGTTTTCAAATTTATCAATAAATTATAGCTCTAGAAAATAAGATGAAGCATCATTTACTACTAATGTTTCATGATGAAGCATGCAATGTAATAATTGAGAAGCATCTCGATGAAGCTTAGTAGATAAACCTTCATGGATGCCCCTCATGGAAGAATCCCCATCAGAGCCAAATCCAACTAATTTTATCAAAGATAAATCCATCTCTACTAAAAGAGTTGTCATTTCATAATACATAGATTACGTTGTTCCATCTTTTATTTGAAGGAGGTGTGTGAATTTTGTTACACATTGACCTCTTCCTTCATTTGTTAAATATGCAATATACACTATCAAATGTTGTTCTATAGTCTTATTGGTACTTTCATGAGCTAAAATTGAGTAAAATGGACTATGACAAATCTTTTATTTTTATTTTTCCAATATACCTTCTTCGTAGCTTGTAGAAAATCTTTACTTGATGTGGTATTTTTATATGCATAGTATTACTTAGTTAGAGACATATGTGAAGTGCATTTATATCTGTTCAAGTCACAAATTGGTCTATAGAGTTCTAAAGGTAAATCATATATGAAAACAAAATACATATTTTCATTCACTTCAAGTCACAAATTAGCTTATAGAGTTCTAAAGGTAAGTCATATATGAAAACACAAAACATATTTTCAATCACTGATATGATTCTCTCCTCAACATCTACCATTAGTTCTACATGTTTGGTAATTGGAATACCACTTTAGTTTTTTCACCTTCCAAAAGTTGTAAATCAAATTTATGAGGCTCTGACTATGCATGAGTTTTTAGATCCCTGATTTAAAGGGTGGTGATCCCATCTTTAGAAAATAGAGCTTCTCTCTTATATTTTACACACCAAGAACACTTTATCCTTTCACCACCATTGTAGTATTTTATATCATAAGTTCATGGAATTTTATTTTCCATTTGGATATGAAAGTTCTTTTTTGTTTCTTTACCACTTGTTCCTCTCCCTGGATTTTGTCTCCATCTGATTCATAGCCTTCTTCATGTCACTAAACATCAATATTTTCATTTTAAAATTGAATTTTTTTATTAAAACCTTTACAGATACCAAATGCATCAACGAGTGAGATTTGTTTGATCTTTCTTAAAACAACCAACGAAAACCATTTTCTCACCATTTATACCTAATCAATGAAAAAGAAAATTAATATAAAACCTAAACAAATTTGAACACAAAACTTTAAACCTACCAAAATTTAAAATTATAAAAAAAACACTCTAGGATAGGAAAAAAAATATCTAAACAAAGACATAATAATAATAACTATAATAGCCGCTATAAATAATTCATTACTCAAATTTAATGCCATCACAAGAAAAATGAAATACAAGCTGCATCTATATCACTTAGGCCTTAGAATACTAGCTAGAAGTTAAAGCTTCTTTTATTTCCATATCCATGACAGATAAAACATTCCTACCTACCCAGACTCCCCTACAGGTTAGAGCACCACGATAAAAGACTCGCCCCCCCCTCCTTAACCAAACCTGCACATCTCGACTGCCACACTATAGCCACAATAACAAGACAAAACATGTTATAAACAGCTAAATTATAGAAAAAAATTAAGGAAATTATTTTCAAAACATCTGATCTGAACCAGATAGATAATATAATCTAAACATTAAGATTTATAAGGGATGAAAACAAATGTTTATTCTTGTGTTAAGAGAAACCTGTGAAGATATGAAACAAATAAGGATAATCTGTGACTATATAACAAATATATATAGTCACAGCTTGTCTCTATAACTCGATTCACGTACAAAGGTAACCGTAATATTTGCTTTCATTTTCTTTGTAAGTATTGATATTTTCGAGTTTGGACGGTGAAATCTGGAAGCTGTGGATTTTTAAGGGGGTGGAAATGCCAGTATTGAAGGGTTTGAGGGCGAATACTTATGATCTTTGACCTTGAGAAGTGGAGGATTCGAGCTTGAATTGTGAGAACCAGTCATTTTGAGCTTGAACTGAGAGAACTGTTAATTTCGAGATTGAATTATGAGGAAACTAGCGATTTAGAGCCTGTTTAGTGGAGAAAAGTGGTAGGATTGAGGGTTTCAGTGGTGGAAATTAGTAATCATCATATGTTAATTTCAAATTTAATGTCTATTTATATCTCATTTTCAATCGTTATATGTCAATTTCAATCGTCATATGTCAATTTCACCTTTAAATTTGATATCTGTTTATATCTTATGTAAATGTTTTCTTAGAAATATATTATTATATTATATAAATAATATATTATATATACATATTGGATATTCGGTGATTGTAATAAATGATCTGCATTCGATTCACAAAAAATGTGATTCCATGTCATTTCAAAGACAAGTAGTATCTTTTCTTTTCACTATGCGCATATAAAACAAAATAATGTAAACACAAAGGACGTTAAGACCACTACAAAAAATGATAAAAACAGAATCTTTAATTTTGAAAAATTGACCACAATTAGCCACATCATCTATTTTCTCATTCCATGAGTTGTTTTGTTTTTATTCTTTAATTTACCAATATTTATTTATAATAATAAACCATTTAAAAGATTTAAACAATACCTAAATAATCTAATGGAAAACGTATTCCCGACTATATTTTGTTTGCCTCATAGCATTATTACCCATTGTTTTCACACCCTGGCCACATGTTTCCGCTTCAATTTAAATATGGTTTTGCTTGTTTTCATTCACATACATGTAGTATCTCACATATATGTGTCTCTATTAAGCCAACGGTTTTATTCAACAAAAACTTAATGTTAAGAGAACGGGTACATTTCCATCATACAACTACGATAAATATCCTTAGGTGGATGAGAATATGGAACGAATGCTATTCATCTTCATTTCCAAGCTCTTTAAGGATAGTTTTTTTTTGAAGTTATGGATTCCAAATGCAGGTGTTTATTTGCTTATATTTCTACATGTTTTTTGTATAGTGTTCATAATATCTTCAATTTGTATTCTTTCTTGAAAAGTAGGCAAATACATTAACTTTTACGTTGCAGTTTGGAAGGACTGTGTTTATCATAATCTTGGAGAAGAAAACTTATATTAATGTCTTATATGCCAAGTAAAACTTTTTTGACATATTGTTTTATACATTTTTTACATTGCCATATAATAAGCTAATCTGGTACAAAACGATTGTGCTTAGTTAGTCAGAGATTATGCAAGCTGGCGTGGAAGCAACATCTAAACAATTGCATAAGAGCTAGGAAAAGAAAATCAAGTCTATATTAAAAATAGAAAGAGTTTTAATTAGCACAAATGCATGTTGGAAAACATGGTCTTATGGTGATGTGGAGGTGCAATTTAGTTACCAAATTGCTACAAAGTGTTTGGCCTTTCATGAAGATGCTCTTGTGCATAAAACTCAACCTTGGTAGGATACACCCAATTGGCTTGCTGTGGAAATATTTCACGTGGAACATAACTTACAGAGGAAGACAAAACCATAATTTACCTGTAGCATGGTGTCAGCGTTTGAATGGTAAAAATGGAATATTATTTTTCCTTGTCTCTCATGAGATGAATCTGGGGGCTTCGCCCCTCAGTATAAGCCTTTGACTAATTAATTCCCATGATACATAAAAGAGGTCTCTCATTATAACTATACAAGAGTGGTCATTTCCAAATCGTGCTACTTGATCATTTACTGAAATATTTCCTTATTGTTAGCAGACACTATAACAATATTTCCACATATAAAATCTCATTTATTATTATGGCAAAAAAGTAGTTGAGTTGTCACTTATAATCTATGCTTGTTTTGGTTCCTATGTTGTTATCTTAGAAATTAATGGGAGTTGTTCTTGTTGATCATGTATTACCTTAATAATGCCTTTGATTTTATATATTTGAATCTTATTTTGTAGTGTTTCATGATGATATGTGCCATGTCTTGTGATTCTATTGTAATTAGAATATGATTTGCCTTTTATCCCACTACTCGATGTCTAGTAGATGATAGTGTAGCGAAGTTATGATCAAGTAACATGTCTAATATTGTGTTTTGTCTATATTGAAGCTCTTTTGATCTTCATGGTGTTTGTGATTTATTATCTAAATACTCCACATTATTCATTGAATGTTTCTCACAAACCTTGTGATAGTGCAAAATGTATAACTATCCATGTACCCCATGCATGCTTGACTTTACAAAGAATTGTTTTAGTGTTGAGATTTTCCCTATGATAATTTTAGTGTGATATGAGATTGAAACTATTTTATATATTTTGAATGTACTGATGATCTGACATTGTTGCCTTTATGGATTATTCTTGGTCTCCATGTGCCCCATGTATGCTTGAATTTACAAAGGATGTTTTTAGTGTCGAGTTTTGACTTATGATAATTTTAGTGTGATATGAGATTGCAACTATTTTATATATTTTGAATGTAATGATGATCTGAAATTGTTTCCTTTCCTTTCCTCCAAAATATTGTGATTGATTAGGAGTTTTAGAGTTATTCCTTTTTATTGTGTATGACTCATGCCAATCTTCTCAAACTCCAACAATTGTGAATAAAGTGCGAGATATGTATTCATCTAAAGGACTAAATTTTAACTTGTGTAAATGATCATTTATGTATGCTACCATATTGATATAATTTCCATTGATAAAATAATAATTTGTGACTATACCATCATTCTATTTTGAATTCACCACGAAAGGAAGATTGAGAATAGTTTTTCTTTTCTCTATATTATCTTTTAGTTTGAGTTGTATTTCTATTCATGTGTCATAATTGGTTTTGTGTTATTGACCTTAATTGATACTCTCACTTCATATGTATGCATCTGATAAAATGGAATGGGTTTTAATGGGAGAATGATATAATAATTTTCCACATATGATTGTAACTAATTCTCATTTGGTAAATTTTGTCATCTTACGATATTTGAAAGAATCTTTATCTACAAGTAATGTATACAAATAGCCTTCATACATAAATTTGATATACTTGTGTAATATAGATGGCATTGCCTCCATAACATGTGTAACACCACACATTTTATACAAGGCATTCATGAGATATCGACCTTGTCCAAGCCTTAGTGGGCCTTCGTACAAGTGTGTGATTTAGAGTAGCATTGACCTTCCTTAATTGTTTCACCTTGTGATGCATGAACATCTCAAGAATATTCTTATTGTGGCCTAATTATGACACATAAAAAGGGATAATGCATAATTATATTATAATGGTGACACTTGTATACATAGTCCTCTATAGAAGATTGTGAGTTGGAAAATGTGTGAAGGTGATTTGCTAATGGTTTATTACTACTATAGTGTAAGTTTGGTAAGTTACAACAAATGAGAAATATTATACTGAATATTGAATTAATAAAATGACTCGTGATCTAGTGATAATAAAAAATAAAAATAAAATATTAGCTACTAAATATCATTGAAATTATGGTAACTATTAACACATTCATTGTTCCCTTTTGTTGGGAAAAGTAAAAAATGATGTGAAATTTGGAATGGCATAGGACCTAAGTTCATTTTCTCCTTGAAAATGCCAAAATATGAGAAAGGTAATCAAGTGTCTATGACATGTTAATTAATGATTTATGTTTTCCATATGCCTTGAGAAGGCAAATCAGGGTTAAATCAATTCGAGGAGAAGTTTTAGAAGGGAAAATTAATGGGAAAATATTTGCTAAATATTTAATCATTCCTTCTAGGAAATCCCACATGATGTGTTTTTGGAATCCAAGTCAATGAATAATCTTAAAACATGGATTTTTAAGATTTGCACCTTGGCAAGCGAGGTAGATGAGGTTAATTTTCATTAAGAGGTGCAGCAGGAGGGGAGGGGATCCCAGAAATAGAGGAGGTTTGGGAGGGGATTTTTTCACCCCATGACATGTTTTCTCTCTACCTTTATTTCCATTCTCATTATAAATTTATATGCCCAGATTGGGTATTATTAAGCAATTGCAATAGTTAGTTTATTTGATCATTTCATTTGGAACATTGGACTCCTTAAGTGTTGAACCATGGCACATAGAAATTATAGCTAGATTTGATAGATCAAGAAGCTTATAGACTGTCACTTGAGGCTTTTATTTACTCTTTGTTTCCCTATACACTCAGCCATGATATTTTAGTTATTGTTTCCTGAGTCACATGTTGGAATTTTTCGCTATCTTCTGATGGAATATTGAAATTATTTATTTTATTCTCTGTTAGCTATTCTTTGACATTTAGACACTGAGGGAATAGCTACCTTGTCCCTCAGAACATGTCCTATATTTCAATTTCAATTGTGGATAAGGAATTTGATACATTTATTTTGAACTACATAAATTTATTGTAGGACGACCTCTGGTTGTATAAAAATAAAAAAGAGGAAGAAAAATAAAATTGTTGTGCTAAACAAAATAAAAAGTGTGAAGGTTAAGAGGGGGATGGCCTCTTATTATTATTATTATTATTATTTTCTATGGCCCTTTAGTTGCCAAGGAGATGCAGGTTCCTTTGTATGTGAGAAAGAAATGCATTGGTCCAAAATATGGTACCCTACCTGAAAGTGGGGCAAAATGAAACATTCAAAATCATGTAACTAAGGAGGCAAATATATATATGGGATAAAAACATACAGACTCATAATAATGTCTTATATGCCAAGTAAAAAGTTTTTGACATATTGTTTTATACATTTTTTACTTTGCCATAGAACAAGCTAATATGATACAAAATGATTATGCTTAGTTAATCAAGATTATACAAGCTAGTGTGGAAGCAATGAATGAACAATTGCATGAGATTTGGGAAAATAAAATTAAGTCCGTATTAAAAATGGAAAGAGTTTTAATATAACATGAATGCATGCTAGAAAACATAGTCTTATGGTGATGTGGAGGTGCAATTTAGTTACCAGCCTACTACAAAGTGTTTGGCCTTTTATGAAGAAACATTAGGTAGTGGACTTGTGATCCTGTGCATAAACCTTAACCTTAGTAGGATACATCCAACTAGCCTGCTATGGAAATATTTCATGTGGAACATAACTTATAGAGGAAGATATAACCATAATTTACCTACAGCTTGATGTCAGAATTTGAATGGTAAAATAAGAATATTCTTTTTCCTTGTCTTTTGTGAGATGAATCTAGGGGCTCTGCCCTGGAGCCTGATGTCAACCTTTGAATGGTAAAAAAATAATATTCTTTTTCCTTGTCTCTTGTGAGATGAATCTAGGGGATTCACCCCTCAGTGTAAGCCTTTAGCTAAATATAAATAGATTCCATTTTTTGGGTCCTTGACACAAGGTCTATATGCCAAGGTTAATATAAATATAGACATACTCTATTTCATAAACTATTGAGTTCATGACCCCATGTATATGCCATAGTTTATGATAATCTAACATTTAAAATAAACTTAGCAATCTATAAGTTTTATTTAGTCTCAAGTGTCAAATCTTGTTTTCTGGAATAGGTTCTTAAATATGATGTAACCTTTATGACCAATGTTGAACATTAGGTTGTGATTAGGGTGTTGACCTTGAATGAGTAACTTTAATAATTGATATTTAGTCAAGTCCATGCCATGGGTTTGTGTCAATAGGTTTATTAGGTAGGGCCAAGGTTATATCTTGAATTTAATGTCAAGTCATAATTAATAATTTAATGTCAAATGTAGACTCAAATAGGTTTCACAACTTGAACTCTAATGCCAAAAACATACTCCAAGTTGATATTAAACAAGTCAAGAATTAATTTTTTATAAAAACTTTGGATTCTAAAACTAACTTTGTGACTTAAATCAATGATTAAAAATTAGTAATATTATAGAGTTGAGGGAAAATTCCATGGACAAAAATTCGAGCCCAATAAATATCGAGCCTAAACACGTACGCACTTTTAGAATAACAAAATGTATGAATTATAATGCATACACATTTTATAAGGTATAAAATGTGTACACATTATGCTACATATACATATAAACAAAAAAATGCTTCCAAACCCTTATTTTTCATTTCATTATGTGTCTTTTCTCTGCCCCCAATTGTCAAACTGCATTCATCTTCTAATTCCAAGAGGAGAAAAAACACCACACTTGATTTAATTCTATGATTAGGTTGATAAATTGACAATGCCATGATGGAAGGGAGGTAAGTAAGCAAAATTACTACTAATATACACAAAATTTTAGTAGTTATTTCGTATTTTTATTATTTTTTATTAAAATCAATTTTTTTATTTGGACAACCAGTTCAAGTGCAAGATAAGACCCTCATAACCCTCCTCCTAACCCTCCTAATCCTCCTCCTAACCCTCATCCTAACCCTCCTAACCCTCCTCCTAACCATCCTAACCCTTCTAGCCCTTATAAAATTCCACAACATCCCCTAGGTAGTCAAGAGGATTTGGCTACACATATAGTTGAAAACAAAATAAAAATTGAAGAGATAATTAAGAGAATGAGGGACCCCAGTTCGAGTAACACCCACAATATATATTTGGTAAAAAACTTAGAGTTAGTAGTAGGCTAAGTTGACTTGATAACGAGTCAAATTAATATATGGGAATCTTATAGAGAGAAATGTAGCACTTCCTATGATGATAAATTGCTAGCACATGGTGTGAAGGATAAGCAAATAACAAAAGACCAAATTTGTGCATTATTCATCAATGCATCAACCAAGACACTTTTTCCATTATCAAAAGAATAGTCACAATCCATTGGTGCCAACATAATTTGATAAAAAATATCTTTTGGGACTGATTGTGGATGGTATTTGATTCCCCACCTTGTAACAACCATGATGTTCCATTTTATTTTTTTAGGAAGCTCTATTGTGAGTTTATCCTCAATGCGATTCCTAATTATATTTACTACTCAGAGCTTCAGTGCTGAGGAAAAGGCTCTATGTAGGATAAGCTAGGTGCATGCCATGCACCTAATCAACATACAAGAGTGCCTATCCAAAATCCACTTCAACTTGAGATACCCTATGTAGTGAATGAGGTTGTCGATATCAATACTTTGCATGCACTTTGTATGCTTACTAACACATTCATTCTACATACAAGTAAGCTTTCTAGCACTGATGTTGGAGAGGGTGGACATGAGGATACTCTATCAAATGTGCATGCCTGACCACACCCTTACAAATCCTATGGTGCTATATGCACTTGACCTTCATACAAGGATGGTGAGGCTTCTAAGGGCCTAGATTCTATCCTTATGACTGATTAGTTTTAATTTCACATACATTTGGTATGGAGACATTAAATACACATATGCAAATATATTATATAATTGACATGTTAAATTTTAGATATATTTATTTTTAAAAGGTAACAATTAATTTACATAAAAATTTAATAATAAATATGTTATTTTTATGTTGTAAGAGGAGATGGTACCATCATTTTCACAACTAGTTTGTGGGCATTCTACTAGTGCATATGCTGTTGTTACTTAGCCAATGTATACATATAAAAAGGTAAATTTTCATTAATATTATAATTCATGGAAATTTATTTATTTATATAGATATGATTAGTTAATAATCATTTATTGTTTGTTCAATTGATGATCAGAATGGAGACTCTTCTATTTATACAGGAAGAAACAAACATAGACATTGCTGATACAATTTCATCTGCATAGCCATTCATTGAGGTATGTTAACATGTAATTTTGAATTTTAAATATAGATTTGTTTTAATAATTTTACTCTATACTTTAAGATGACATATGATAGTCCCATTAAGATAGTCCATTTAAGATGATAGTCCCATTAAGATGATAGTCCCATTAAGATGCATTATGTACACAGGGTTATCTAATGACATATGATAGTCCCATTAAGATGATTAACAACTCAACTACTCATGTTATTTTTACCTTTCACACTCCTATACATGTAGCTCAACCTATCATTCACCCTATTGAGTTTCAAAGGAAAATTGAGTGTGATAATGAGATTGTGGTAGGTGCATGTTTAAATAGTTTTTCTATCAGCTTAAAATTATTTTTTGAACTTAGTTGCATGTCTAATATGTAAATTTTATAATAATATTTATATATGAATAGGTTAAACTATGGGTGAGCTATGAGTATAAAAGGAATTACAATTGAATATTGGAGGAATTTAAGGAATTTTATGGATCTCCATCTGTGAGCAAGGAATCTAAGGGAGTGTCTTCTTTAAGGAAGTTAAGGAGAGGGAGGATTTTTGATGAGTAGGATATATCTTAGATGATGTATTTTTTATATGCATACATGGAAATGTAAACATTTTTTGGAATTGTATGCTTATATGGTATTCAACTAAAATTCTATTATGTTCTTATTTTGTATGCCTTTATAGCTTGTGTGTGTGTGTGTGTGTGTTTCACATTTTTTGGTGATCATATTTTTGTGTACAATTTGATCCACATTATTATTGTAAAATTAAATTTGATGGTTATAGATGGATATGATGCTTTGATATGATGTTCCAAGGCTTTTATCTATCTTTACATTATTGAATGATCTACAAGATAAAATATGTGAGATGTCATCCTTGGATTTATTTGTGGAGATAATTAATAGATACCATATTTATTTGCATTGTGGATGGTCCAAATTTTTTATATGATGTTGTCATTATTCTAATGTCGATACCCTTGCTAAACTTGTTTACTATCATTTGGACTTTGTGGATAAAATTTGGAGATACCATACTTGGATGTTTTGTGTATGGTTTGGATGGTTTATAATAGATGTCACTTGGAAACCCCATATGAGGTATTGGTATTGGATAATAATTTATACATTGGAGATGATTAATGCAGAATTCTAGACAACTACAATCAAATATTCATGATCATACTTTTTCTTTGAGTCTTTTTTTTTAGAATGCTTGAGATGATGTGTGTCAATCCACACTCCAAGGTTGCAGATGAATGTGCATGATTTTATTTTGATATATGATTATATTATAATTTGATTCTTACTTTGAGTAGGTTAAAACATTTTGATGGGCACTTACCCAATTTTATTTTTTGATTCCTGCTTCTAAGAGGTTGAGGTTGGCTTAAAAGTACCTAATTCATTTATGTTGTTCCCTTTTATAAGAGGTTGACACTTTTTTATGTTCATTTCTTTGTGATTCACCCATGATTTTCTTCAAGTGCTTATTCATTTTTTGGAGGTACAATCACTGAGAGGGGGGGGGGTCAATTAGTGATGCAAAATATTTCAAACTTCAATTGTAATCCTTTCAAACTCTTAATCAATGACCATAAGCATTCATAAAGCATACAAGATATTCATAACAATGAATAATGAAGATAATGTAGGATCACACACATAACACTAGATCTATGTGGGAAACCCTCTTGGGGAATAAAAACCACTCTCAAGCCTGCAAACACATGGACTAATTATCTTATAAGATGATCACAAACATGAGACCTTTTAAAGAAGTAACCACTTCACAAAAATCACCCATCCCTAAGTATGAACAAGCACCCAATTGTTCTAGATGTTGATCACCCACATAACGTCTATGAAATCAATAGCTCCAAAACTCTGATTGCATATCAATTTGATTGGAAAACTAATGTTTAACACCTCTCTTTCAACTCATCATGCACACATAAAATTGATCATACAAGCAATTAATCCAAACACCCCTTTTGGATCACTCTAGGCTTCTTCGATCATCCTCAATCTGCTCTATACTTTAGTCCATCCACTGAGCACACTATCTCTGATCTCTTTCCTTCATCTCTATCTTCTACTCTCTCAATTACTTCCTCATTCAAGTCTAGAAACCATTGCCTTAGTCTCCACCATTTATAGAGTCTTCATGAATATCAACTTCTAGGTCAACCATAATACTTTACTTAACCCTTAATACTTATATTATGCTAACACATAGCTCAAATTCATTGTCACAGGTTGGCTATAGCATCTATTGGTCACACTTAAGAAACTACACCTTTTAATTAGGCCTTAGAAGCCCTTATAAGTCTCATGGAGACCTTTTCACCCATTTAACACTTCATCGAGTAAATTAAGAACATAAGATCACTTTCAAATACCTGGGTCTATTTCATATAACCCTTGTGACATCTTTAGGTGAATACATATGACAAAACACTCTTCTACTAAAGCACAAATTACTCAAACATTATTCGATACATAAAATCACCATGAATGAACATACATTCAAAATTTGAGCTCAATAACTTATAGTTTGGAAACATTCAAACCTTCTAACTAGTGTCTCTATATGCAACTTAGAGTCCTTTAAATTTTTACTTTTTACTACATCAATAAATCCATCTTGGATCAAAAGTTATAGCTCAAAACCTACAAACTGGTTTTCCCTTATTAATTTAAATATTTAAATTCTAACGGTCACTGTGAAAATGTCAAACACTGGACACTTTGACCTCATCTCATACTTCCTGGCAACTTTGAACAAATATGCACCATCGATCTCCTCAGAAGTAGCCTATAATTTATCTTGAAAAGCTCACTATTGATCTTAGATCAGAGCTCCCATGATTGTGCCATTTGGTAGCTTTGCATGCCTTTTGCATATTTAATTATTTGAATCAACCCACATTGTTGATCTCTATCTATATGAACACTTGTGAACCATTAATCTTCTGTGAACTCGACGAGATTGAGACACATGTCACAAGTGCATTTAATCTTAAGAGCATTTGATAATTTGACTTCACATGCACCATTGGATCATAATCTAGATGATGAAATCTCACCATTATATCTACTGACTAGTGACCTTAGACTTTAATGTAGTTAAAATTTATGGTCTCTGGCCCATCACAATTTATAATAGAAACTTTGAAGGTTTATAACATTAGATAGAAAACATTTCATGAGTCCAAATCTTTAGGGTACCTTCATGGCACTATAGACAACATCTCCATAAAATAATTTGACCTCAATTGACTTTATGAGTACCTAAATTAAATGCACAAAATTATTTGTTCATTCATATCTACATGACGTGCAATGATGGTCTGGCTTCTCTTAAGCTAGAAGATGCATGTTTCTCTATCCAAATGATTAAGTGACTTACTAGAACTTCACCAAGACATCTATGGATGCCTCACAACTTCTTATTTGTCCTTATAGACCTATAAATGTGCCATATATCTCCAAGCTATCAAACACAACTTCTTTATCATTCATGCACTAGAACTATATGCTCTTTTCAACATCAATGACAACCTAAGACATCAATGACCATGATCAACAATCTCCTCCTTTATCATTGATGGAAAAACACCCTCAAAATGACTTCTTACTCATTTGAACTTTCTTTATTCTGATCTTTCTCCCCCTTTGACATTAATGACAAAGCGTATCTTCCTCAACATGCCAACAAACACTCCTCAACATTATGTATGCATTCAAATACTATTAAGATGCTTAGGATACTTACATAATTTCAAGCATATGAATCAATTGCTCCCCCTTTGACATGTACCAATCTAAAATTGGGATGTATTTGATCCTTGGACCTGATAAACTGCCCACAGAGCTTAGAAAGCTCCCCCTAACATCATGCTCTAACTTATGTTATCTATAGTTTGACATACACCAATATAAACTTGGGATTTTATGATCCTTGGACTTGTTTACCTACAAAACTCACAAGCTCCATTTTCTCATGTATGAAGATTCAATACCTTTTAAAAATACTTGACTTGGTTTGATCAATTCATCATGTCAATCTTATTTAATTCAAAAATGTAGCAGACATCTTTACACTTGCTCTCCATTCACATCATGGTATACACAACTTGTAATCTACATAAATTTGAGACATTCTTCATGATATTAAAGATATGATAAATTATTCTCCTCATACTCCATATCAACCTTGTCTTTAGTCTTCATTATTTGATCAATCAATATAATTAATTGACAAGATCCTACCTTTAGGACCAAAAACCCTGAACACACCATCAACACATTTCAACAAGATCAACATAAATTTCTATGCAATAGAATATCTTGATAACTCACCATCCTTGATCATACATTTGGAAACCTCCATTCTTTTCTTACAAACCTTCAAAACCAACATTTCATTCTTCACCATTTGACCAACTAGACCATCCTTCATATTTGATCAAAAATTTGACTTTAGGATCACTATTTTTGAAAATATCTTATCATGTCCTTCCATAATAAACAAACACATCTTATTATGACCTTTCTTGTCCTGAAACATCAACTAAAACTCAACTGGCATCCACCATGCTTCCTCTTTTTATGAAGTGTCTCCTTAAAGCTTAAATAGAGACACCCTAACCCATAATATCCTAGAACAATGTGAAACCATGAGTTGCCCATAAATCCTCATAATATTTATCCTCTTTGGTCATCAGATACTAATATTTATTCTTATTTTTCTTAGGTTTAAGAGAAGAAACATGCTCATCCACAACAATATTCTCCTTTTTTTCTAAGAATGGATTGACAACATATGGAGACAACATAAATTCATGACATACCTTTTTATATAAAGAAAAAACCTCATCACTATTCATTGACAATAGATGTTCTTTTCATGAAACTTGTTGAATAATAGCAGGATGTTCACTTAGATCTATAAACACCTCAAGACTAGCCTCGACTAGAATCTTGGTCTTCTCATTGAGCTTATTCTCTTCATTCACAACATGAACAAACAATAAGAGATCTTGGCATTCTTCAAGATTTGTAGAATTATCCACAAAAAAAAAATAGACCACTTGGACCTGTAGACTCATCATGACTCACACTTTTCATTTTTGGTTTCCATAAGTTTACTTGTCTTCTTCCTTGCATACTAGGAGTCTGATTGAACTTATTTTGACTTGATGGCCTTTGTTTGTAGAACCCAACAATTTGACCAATCTTCTCATAGTTTTAGCAAACCATTCTTCTTGAATTAAACTAAACTTACCTTACTTGATTTGGAAAAAATCTTGCAATGTGTCCTATGTCATAACAACTAGAGCACTCAACTTCGTTCATGCTATTTATGATGACCAAATTTGACTTTTAGGTCAAATTGGGGCACCCCTAGTAAAAAAATTGATTTTTAGGCATATAATGGGGTATAATGTATTATAATGAGATGTTTTATAGGTCATTTTATGTCAATTAATGTTTTACTAGCTTTGGTCAATTATTTTTTTGGTCCATTTATCATTTTTGGTCATTTTAAGGGTCAAAAATAGCGCATTTAATAATTTGTATGGGTTTATTGGGAAATGTGTAAGTGTAAATGGGTGATTTCATGAATAATATGTCCAGAAATATCTTAATTAATTTAAAAAATTTAAAGTTGTAGTTTCATCAGAAGAAAAATTAGTTTACTTAAAGAAATGGAAGCAAATGACACTTGTACGACCTCTTTGGGAAGTGTGCCACTTAGAAAAGATGGAAATATGTATCTTAAAATCCATAAAACTAAAATAAATGTTTTTTTTGATCTTAAACTTCTATTTTATTCCCAAAACCATTTTATCTCTTTTTCACCCTTCTTAGCATAGAGAAGTGACTTGCAGGTTCTTGCTTGATACAGTCAGCTCAAGGGGTTTTAGGTCAAAATTTTTTGGGAGGTGATATTAGACTTAGTAATATACATTTTAATATCAATAAGTTTTATAATGATCAACTGTGCTTTATGAATCATCTATTTGAAGATGAGTTTCTAAAATTGCCTGCTAATCTGTACACCCTATCAATTTTCCTTTGGTTTGAGTAATTCCATACAAACCATATACTAAGGTAGATTTAAAATTAGGTTTTATATGTATCCTTATTTATTACATGCTTTTTTTTCATGTTTCAAGATGTTGTAATGGGTAAATCATCTCAAATCTGTAGACTGCTCTCATTTGGGGTGACAGATCAATTTTCCACCATCTTTCAGATTCTCATGTGTTTCCAAAGATTCTATAAGGTTGTGATGAGTTTGTATTCATGTTATATGTGCTCATGATCTCATAAAATATCATTTACATTTTCAAATTAACCTCCAAGAAAAGGCAGTCATAAAACACTATACCACTAATCTGCCATATGACTATCATACCAGTCAATTAGGTGCTTGCAAAGGGTTCCCATATTGAGAATTAGGGCTTAAATATTGTTTTAAAACTATGTGAGAGGTAAAGAGTTAATTTTAATATATTAATATAAGTTTAAAACTCTATGGGGGGTTAGAAAACATGTACTTTATTTATAACTCTATATTGTTTGCTTACATATAACTCAAAATAAGCACCTATAGGTGGTGCTAACAGGGCATGGTGGTACCTTTTGAGGTGTGGAAGCAAAGGATGAATCCTTATTTGGGATCTTGATATGTTAAAGAGACTATGACAGGCTTGTTTGAAGATCAAATTGGCAATTAAGGGTTGTAAATCACTTTCCAAAGGCCTAATGTCTGAGTTTAGGGAGATAGTCCCTAAATTGACCAAACAGAGGCCCAAGAGGTTTTTACAGGCCTATTATAACATGCATACAAGGTGTTCTAAACATATAGATTGATATAAATATTTTCCCCTAGTATAGTGATGAACTATGTAAAGTATGCAAATTAAAAGCTAAGGGGAAGACTGGAATGAAAGCCTCAAATCTACTCCAAAACACACTAAAATGTCTCACTAATTTCTATAGCATGAGAAGCAAATAACCTCTTAACACCCTAACGAGTAACAATGAATTTATTCAAGTTCAAGTGGTTTCATGGGTTGAATGGAACACAATACAAATGAAGCATTATTCCAAGAGGGTGATAAGCTTAACTTCAACCCCTATTCATCCCTAGTTCGTATAGGTAGCTTGTAGCATGCACCTATAATAACACAACCAATCAACATGCAGTAGGTTGAATGAGTGTTAATTGAGCATTGGAAATACACGAGTAATGGTTAAAATGACTTCAATCATTACCCAAGTGACTCTAACAAATTTTTAATGGATATTTGAATATTATTTCAAGTTTGAAGGAGTGAAAGTGACATATAGGTAGGAAACACACACCTACAATAAACATATTTGACTGTGAGCTAAGAAGAGAGGTTATTTGTGGTTTGCTCTAGGTATGAGCATGAATATATATAAAAGAAATATCAAATGAATCTAGAGGAGTTAGATTAAGTTTTCAACATTGTTTTGGATTCTAATAAGGCATGATACCTATAGGGAGAGCCTCCAACCAAGAAACATAGTCAACCATGATTGTAGGTAGACAATGAAATGCAAATGTGCCTAAGTGAGATTTAAAAGCCACCAAGGGTGAATAAAATGAGTCTAAACCATGTATAAGATATTTTTAAAACTTCAAAGGAGTCCTAATCATATTTCAAGGCCTAAGTATATTCATGAACAATTTCAGCCAGGGGTCCAATAGGTAGGAGTTCACAGTCAAAGATAAGAAACCTAGTTTGGTGAATTCAAGAGTATGGAGGGTGATTGAGGGGTCAGAGTGATAGGAGTGAATATTATAACCAATATAGTATGGACATGAAAACATACATAGGTTCCTTATAATGGATATCAGACAAAAGAAGGGCCTTCATAGAATAAAACACAGTCTATTAAAAACATACCTTGCACACAGTCCTTTACATAGGTCTATCTTGTGTTTTGGCAAAGTTAAGAGGTCATATGACCTAGTCAAGAGCCAAAGTTTTATGTAAGGTGTCTTATTGACTTGATGAATATGATACAATATTCAAATAATCAGAGCAAATATGGGAAGTTCCCTCTATTTTGTCTTAGAGAGAGGGCACTTCCCCTCATACAAACCCTGACAGTTTTGGTAAGGAATGATCAAAGGATGATCTAAGGGATAGGGAAAACCTTGAAAGAGAGATTGTGAAGATAGATAATACCTATTATAATGTAAATTATACCTCATATATGGAGGAGTTCCAGTAGAAGGGTCTAAACACCATAAGATACAGTCAGACATAATAGGAAAAACTAAGGCCTAGACTCCAAATGCAGGGTCAAATCCCATTCTAATAGGAAATATGATTTATAACTTATTGAAATATGCCTATGAGGTCATGTTATATATGTTAGATCTATTTAAATACAAATAAACTCATCAAGATAGATTAAACCCTTAGAGGAGCAATCAGGCCTAAAGGTAAGATTGAAGCCTAGAAGCCAAAAAGAGGATCACTTCATTTTATAGTATAGGATATGTGTTATACCCTATTGGAACATGTACATGGGGGAATTATAGACATGTATAAGACATTTAATTGTAGGGGAACCATCAGACAACCATTTGGAACCTCAAGGACAAACTTAGACCTACAAAATGAGGAAAATAAGCTCAACTAGAGGACTTTGATTGCTCATATCTTTCATGATGTTTTTAATGGGAGAAAAATGAATTAGGGGAAGTTAGTGAGGTATTTGAATATAAAACTAGTGATTTTTTTGGCAACTTGGATGTCCAAATTTTATGAATGAAGCTTAAGATGGCAAATAGGCCTAAAACCCTTGTTAAACCCTTATAAGGACTAGTTTGCGAAAGTGGAGTTAGAAAACCAATATAATGATATATTATGACCATGAAAAATATTGGCCCTTGTAATCACCCCCAAAATATGCTCCATGTGAAAATTATATGTATGGAACTATATGGACATGTCAGAAACAAACTTTTCTTCACTATTTTTTGTGTTGTGCAGGATACATAAGGATTCAATAGATGAAACCAAATTTAGGTGAAATATTAAGACTTAAGATAACTACAAATATTAATTTAATGCCTTGAATCAACTTATATATTCCCAAACCAAGTGTTTCAACTCAACTAGTCAAATCTGACATATTGGATAAGCTAGTGAAGAAGATGGAAAACTTAAAGTGAGATGATTTTTAATTGTCCCTGATGTTTATAAGGCCATATATGGTATTTAAAGGTATAATAAAATTTCCCCCATGGATTTTCATGGATAAATGATGATAATTTTGAGGCCAAGTGTGTAGGGTGTATGAAAGGGCTTCTTTTTGGATTACAGATGATGATGGTTCACCTTCAGAGGATTTCAGAAGAGAAGGAATGCAACCAATGCATGGAGAGGAATTTATGATGTCCCTAACCTACATTAAAATAATCAAACCTTGTCCTCATTCATTATGGGATGTTCAAATAGTTCTAATCATGTAGGCAATTTTTTTGAGCCAAAATGAGGAGTTTTATGCCACTTTGCAAGACTTTGATGACTTGAATTGAAATGTGTACTTAATTAAATTACATGGTTCATCCCATACCCTATACACATGCACATGTAACTCCTTGAATCAGCTTGACAAGTGTAATTTTGACCCTTGAACTTCTCTTCTTCTCTCTCTCTCAAGTTTTATAAGAATTAGCCATTTTGGCATTGTATTGGATGCTCCACTTGAGTATGGTGAAGCCATGCTCATTTTTATATATTTTTATAAATAAAATTTGTAAGTGTTACCTATTTCATTACTTTTAATATTGTTCTTTACTTGAATTTTGGATTTGCTTAGTGAAGACTATGGATTCCTTCGCAAGTTGTCACAGTCTCTCACTTATTTATAGCTTCTTCTTGTAGGGCATGTGATGTGTTCCAAGAAATTTCAAAGTTTAAGTAAGTTAGTATCTTCATTAGTGACCTCATAGGCCTCTTGTCTAGTCCTCCTATCTTTACACATTCATCCATAACCCACAATGTAACATTGATGCAAGAAGACATAGATTGGAGAGTGTATGTTTAATTGTCCTTGATTTCAAGTGTAATATGCATATGGTTGGATGTCATAAATATATTAGGTGTATTTTCTCTCTTAGATTAATTTTTTTTCAGTTATATTTCTTCCTTTTCACTGCCAAGTTATTTGTAGGTTCAATCCTAAGTGGTACATCAAGGGAGCTAGCTCTATCTAGAGACTCACCTCATTCCTTAGGCTACCCACAAGCCTAGATGTGATTCCATTATGCCACTTAGATGAGGATAGATTTGGATCTCCTAAAAAGGTGAAAATATAAGTGAAAAAGTTTTTTGGCATGCCCGATGGGACTCTTGTTCCATGATATTCAAAGATTTTTGGTGTTTTCTCTCAATAATCAATCTTTGGAGGCATCTTTTCAAGCATCAATAGCTACTCTAAAGACATATCGGTTGGTTAAGCAACCTAGGTTATCCTTTTAATATTGATGGTAACATGTTTTCATGATTTTAATGAAGATATATGGCTGACTTTGGTGTTGATTTCTTGTTTACACAAGTTGGTAGACATTTCAATCTTGTGCCATTCCCTATCAATATGAACTAGTCCTTGGTAAATCTTGTCATGACCCTTACCAGCCCCAATATGACTTTAATCAGCCTTAATATGATCATATCCAGCCCATACATGATCCTTACCAGTCCTATAGTCAACCTTCTCAATTTATTGCTCCTAGTCAATGTAATCCTTTCTCCAATCAACCCATTTCCACCTTCAAACAAGTACTTTTGGGCTATGAAAGGTATATGTTAGAGATGGATACTCTAAGGGGATGTGGTCAAGGTATTCCTAATAATTCCATACATCAATTGAGAAATGCATTAGAGTTGGTCAAGAAAGATTGGGTACCTATTGAAAGAGTCAATTGGCAAAGGCTCACGAGTGATATGTTAAATGTGAGTGGTTTGATTACATCTTTGGAAGAGAAGCTAAACATTCATGAGAGGCATCCTTACCAAGTATATCAAACTTCATACCCACTTCCCCAATTTCCATATCTTCCATACATGACCCCTACTCATGAGCCAAATCAAGTCTATCAAAGTCATCCTTTTCCTAATCAATTAGAGGAGAGAGTTGAAAAGAGAAATCTTGTGTTTGAGGTAAATATTGATAGGAAAATTGAGTTGGAAAATATGCATATGAAATAGTCCATGTTGGCAACAAAGGAAGTGGATTTCAAACCCTCATTATCCTCTCACATTACATCCATACCAATTAAAAAAGAGACTTCTAATTCTAGCATCTCAAGTTGGAGTAAGATAGTGGAGTCAAGGGGAAAGAAAGAGGAGAAAAGTCTTGATCAAGAGTATGAAATTGAGAAGACATCTAATCCTAATATCCTAAGCTGGATAAAAATAGTAGTCATGGGGAAAGAAATAAGATGGAAGAATTATTAAAGAGTGTGAAGTGGAAAATGGAGTTGATATTTTTCAAGCCCCTCCCACCCTTCCACAAGAAGCTTCTTGTGTTCCATGGCAGCCCTCATGAACTCCTTATCCTCATGGTGATTCGTATGAGCTCCAAGATAAATTAACCAAAGAGAAGATCCTATGCCTAATCACATCCCATCTCCCCTCCCTTAAGAGCTTCCTAAAGAGTCTCCTACCTTGCATTCTCAATCTGATTTGGAGTTCTATGTGCCACCTCCACCAGCTAGTTCATCTTGTCCTTACCCCATCACCCTTTGACTTGATGGACATATGGTATAGGAACCAAAAGAGGATCAACTGGTTGATAAAGACATAGAACTCTTGCTTGAGGAAAACTTACCTCCTTGGCAGCCTCATTGGGTTAGATCACATGATTTCAAGATGCCTAGTCTTGGCATCACCATGAAGGAGGTTGAAGATATTGTAGCCCTTGAAAAAAGAGATTAGATTATGAAAATTGAAGTTTAATTTGAAATCCCTCAAGAGGTCTTAAGTGACGAAGAGAAGGTAAAATCTTGTGTTGAATCTCTTTGCTTGGTTGATGATGAAGAATGTTTTCTTTGTGTTGAAGAACCTATCTTGAGAGAGGCCAATGAAGAGGAACATGCTCAATTCATGGATGATAAAGAAGACCTAATGAGTGTTTATGAGGAAGAAATTACCATAGGGGATCTCTTTGGTGAACAAAAGGACAATTCACAAGCTTTTACCTCCATATTTGAAGTGGAATGTGTTATCAAGAAGGGAGAACACTTTCAAGCCATCCCTCAAGAAGTGACAGTCTTGAGAGAGTCTCATGAGGTAAAGATAAAGGAATTAGCACATGAAGATGATCTGATCAAAGAAGAAGAAAAGGTGATTTATTTTGTGGAGATTTCAGATTGGTTTGATGATGAAGAATGTCTTCCTTTTTCCAAAGAGGAAGAAATGATCATTAATTCTTTTCTCACTTTGCAAGATACCATGGATAGGCAAGGACAAGTTCTTAATCAGATTTTATATGACTTGTTTGAAATCATTGAAGTAGGATATACTCCTATTCAAGGAGGATATGATCTAATCAAAGATGGAGAGGGTATTATTAGTACTCAAGTAAGTATGCAAAGGAAAAGCATTCTTTCAAATCTATCCTTTCAAGAAGCATATGCATTTGATGATGGCATGTTTGAAGTCATAAATATGGGCTATAATTCTCTCAATCAGTTGGGATAAAAACGTAATCTATTGAAGGATAAGACAAGCTTATTGGTCTCAATTTTCTATGGAACAAGAAATCAATCCTCTTGAAGGCATGCCTACTAAGGAGATACAAGTTGACTATGAAATAAAGAGTGGGCAGAAACATGAAGTGTGTGAACATGTTCAAGAGAAATATATCTACATTGGAGACCTATTTGAGGATGATCTACTTCAGATCAAATCAAATGAAGTGCCAAGAAAGAGGTCTAGTCCACAAAGCACTCAATCCAAAGAGAAGCATGCTTGGTACTATGTTTCATCTCACCATTAAGATGATTCAAGAAGTTTTTATTTTGATCCTAGAAAGGAGGTATGTTTAGTTTCTAGTTATGTATAATAGGTTGTTTCATTGATTCCCTTAAGTGTTTTTACACATGTTTGTGTCTTGTGTGTTTTTTTTTTTGGTTGTGTGTGTCTTTTGCTTTGTGTGGTTGAGGTTATCTCCTAGTGTCTTGTCTTGATCAAAGGTTTGTGGTTAATGGTCAAGGTTATCTTATTTGTCTCAGTCCCTAGATGATTCCATAAGCCAAATGGACTAATTAGGTTACTAGTCTAGTTAGTATAGCAGGTATACTACCCCTATGAGTCACCAATTTGTTGACCAAATTTGACTTTTATGTCAAATTAGGGCACCCCTAGTAAAAAAATTGATTTTTAGGCCTATAAGGGGGTATAATGTATTGTAATGAGATTTTTTATAGGTAATTTGATTTAAATAAAATGTTGTACTAGCTTTAGTTAATTAGTTTTTAGGTCTATTTATCATTTTAGGTCATTTTAAGGGTAAAAAAGAGTGCATTTAATGATTTATATGGGTTTATTTGGAAATATGAAAGTTTCAATGGGTGATTTAATGACCCATGTGTCCAAAAAATGTCCTAAGTAAATGAAAAAACTAAAATTTATAGGTTCATTGGAAGAAAAGTTAGTTTTCCTAAAGAAATGGAAGCAAATGGCACTTGTATAGCTTCTTTGGGAAGTGTGCCACTTGGAAAAGATGTAAATAGTATCTTCATCTCCCAAAAACTAAATGAAACATTTTGTTTGATTTTAAACTGATATTTTCTACCCAAAATCATTATATCTCTTTTTCACCCTTCTTGGCATAGAGAAGTGACTTGCAAATTCTTGCTTGGTACTGCCAGCTCAAGGGGTTTTAGGTCAAACAATTTTGGGAGGTGATATTAAAATTATGGAGATCCATTTTAATATAAATAATTTTTATAATTATCAGATGTGCTTTATGAATCATCCATTTTAAGATGAGCTTCTAAAACTACCTACTAATCTGTGTACCCTATCCGTTTTCCTTTGGTTTGAGAAATTATGTATAAACTAGCTATTAAGGTGGATTCAAAAGGAGTTTAGATATGTATCCTTATGTCTTCCATGATTAATTTAATGTTTAAATATTTTTTAATGGGTAAATCATCTCAAATCTATAAACTACTCTCTTTTGGGGTGACAGATCAATTTTGCACCATCTTTTAGATTCTCATGTCTTGTCAATGATTTCATAAGGTTGTGATGAGTCTATTTTCATGTTCTATGTTCTAATAATATAATAACATCTCATTTTAATTTTCCAAGTAACCTCCAATAAAAGGCAATCATAGAACACTATACCACTAATCTACCATATGACTATCATACCAGTCAGTTAGGTGCTTGAAAAGGGTTCCATATTGAGAATGAGGACTTCAATAGTGTTTTAAACCTATGTGAGATGTAAAGAGTTCATTTGAAGATATCAAGATAAGTATAAAACTCCTTGCGGGGTTAGAAAACATGTACTTTATTTACAACTCTATACTATCTACCTGCATATAACTCAAAATAAGAACCTACGGTGGTGCTATTAGGGCATGGAGGTACCTTTTGAGGTGTGGAAGAAAAATATGAATCCTTATTTGGGATATTGATATGCTAAAGGGATTTTGGTAGGCTGATTTGAAGATAAAATTGGAAATTAAGTGTTGGAAACCACTTTCGAAAGGCCTAATGTCTGAGTTTAGGGAGACAGTCCCTAAATTGACCAAAGAAAGGCCCAAAGGGTTTTTAAAGACCTATTATAACATGCATACAAGGTGTTCTAAACATATACATTGATATAAATCATTGCCCCTAGTACATATAAGGACTATGCAAAGTATGATAATTAAAAGTTGAGGGGAATATTGGAATGAGAAGCCTCAAACATGCTCCAAAACACACTGAAATGTCTCAGTAATGTATATAGTCCTAAGTAGAAAATAACCTCTTAACATCCTAAGGAGAAAAAATGAATTTATTTAAGCTAAAGTGGTTTTATGGGTTGAATGACACACAATATAACATTAAGGGTCATTCCAAGATGTGATATTCTCAACTTCAATCTCTTTTCATCCCCAATCCATACATGTAGCTTGAAGCATGCACCTACATCAACACAACCAATCAACATGTAGTAGATTGAATGAGTGTTATTTGAGCATTGAAAATACACTAGAAATGGTTCAAATGTATTCAGTCATGCCATAAATGAATATAAATAATTTTTAATGGATATTTGAACATTATTTCAATTTTGAAGGAGTGAAAGTGACCTCCAGGTAGGAAACACACACCTACAACAAACATAGTTGACTATGAGCTAAGAAGATACGTTCCTTATGGTTTACTCTATATCCAAGCATGAATATGTATCCAAGTAATATAAAATGAATCCATAGGAGGTAGATGATTTTTTTAACATTATTTTGGAGCCTAATCAGGCATGATACCTACAGGGAGAGCCTCCAACCAAGAAACATAGTCAACCATGACTATAGGTAGACAATGAAATGCAAATGTGCCTAAGTGAGATTTCAAAGCCACCAAGGGTGAAGAAAATGAGTCTAAAACATATTTAATATATCTTTACAACTTAAAAGGATTCCTAATAATATTTTAAGGCCTAAGTATATTCATGAACACCTTCAGATAGGGGTCCAATAGGTAGGAGTTCATAGTCAAAGATAAGAAACCCAGTTTGGTGAATTCATGAGTATGGAGGGTGCTTGAGGGGTTAGAGTGTTAGGAATTAATATTGGAAACAATATAGTATGGAAATGAAAACATACATAGGATAATTACAATGGATATCAAATAAAAGAAGGGCCTTCATAGAATAAAACATAGTCTATTGAAAACATACCTTGCACACAATCCTTTGCATAGGTCTGTCTTGTGTTTTGGGGAAGTTAAAAGGTCATATGACCTAGTTAGGAGCCAAATTTTTATGTAATGTATATTATTTAATTGATTAATATCCTAAAATATTAAATTTATAGGATAAAATAGGGGAGGTGCCCTCTATTTTATCTCAGACAAAGGGCACTTCCCCTCATACAAACCCTGACAATTTTGGTAAGGAATGATCAAAGGATGATATAAAGTATAAGTAAAACATTTAAAGAGATATTGTGAATATAAATCATACCTATTAAAATGTAAATTATACCTCATATAGGGAGGAGTGCTAGTATAAGGGTTTGAACACCATAAGACACAGTCAGACATAGTAGGTAAAATTAAGGCCTAGACTCCAAATATAGGATCAAATCCCATCCTAATAGGAAATATGATTTATAAATTATTTAAAAATGTATATGAGGTCATTTTAGATGTTTTTAATCTATTTAAATATAAATAAACTCATCAATATATCTTAAACCCTTAGAGGAGCAGTCAGGCCTAAAGGCAAGATTGAAGCCTATAAGCCAAAAAGAGGATCACTTCATTTTATATCATAATATATGTCTTACACCCTATTATAACATGTACATGGGGGAATTATAGACATTTATAATCCATTTTAATGTAGGGGAACCATAAAACAACCATTTTGAACTTCAAGGATAAACTTTAACCTATAAAATGAGGAAAATAAGCTTAACTAGAGGACATTGATTTCTCTTATCTTTCATGATGTTTTTCATGGGAGACAAAGGATTTAGGGGAATTTAGTGAGGTATTTTAACATAAAACTAGTGAAATTGGTTGGCAAATTTTAGGTCCAACTTTTATGAACGAAGCTTAAGAGGGAAAACATGACTAAAACCCTTGTTAAACCCTTACAAGGACTAGTTTGTGAAAGTGGAGTTGAAAAGATAATATAATGACATATTATGAAAATTAAACCTATTATAACTTGGAAGGGAACCCATAAATATGATCCATATTCAAATTATATGTACATAACTATATAAACATGTCAATAACAGGCTCTTCTTCACTATTTTTTATGTTTTGTAGGCTATAGAAGGATTCAAGAGATGAAACCAACTTTGGGTGAAAGATTAAGACTTAAGATAAATAAAAATATTAATTTAATAACATGAATAAAATTTTATGTGCCCAAAATAAGTGTTTCAACTTAGCCATTCCAATTTGGCATATTAGACAAGCTAGTGAAGAAGATGGAAAACTTCAAGTGAGATGAATTTAAGGTGTCCCTGATTATTATAAGGACATGGAGGGTATTTAAATGTGTCATAAACTTCCCCCCATGTATTTTAATGGATAAATATTTCCTATTTTGAGGCCAAGTGTGTAGGGTGCATGAAAGGGGTTTTTTTTTGGACTACAGATGATGATGGTTCACTTTTAGAGGATTCCAAAAGATCAAGAATTCAACCAACTAATAGGGAGGAATGTTTGATGTCCCTACCATGAATTAAAATAATAAAATATAGTACTCATAAGTTATGGGATGTTCAAACAAATCCAATCATGCAGACATTTTTTTGAGCTAGAATGAGGAACTTTGTGCCACTTTGTAAGACTTTGATGAATTGGATTGACATTTGTACTTCATGACATTGCATGGTTTGTTACATAACCTCTAAAAATGAACAAGTAACTCCTTGGATCAGATTTACATGTGTACTTATGACCCTTGGACTTCTCTTCTTCTTCTTCTCTCTCTCTCTCTCTCTCTCTCTCTCTCTCTCTCTCTCTCAAGTTCTATAAGAATTAACAATTTTGGCATTGTATTGGATGCTCCACCTAAGTATGGTGAATCCCTACTAATTTACATACATTTTAATAAATAATATAACTAAGTGTTACCTCTTACATAAATATTTATAGTGTTCTTTACTTTAATGTTGGATTTGCTTATTAAAGACTATGGATTCCTTAGCAAGTTGACACATTCTCTCACCTATTTGTAGCTTCTTCTTGCAGGGCATGTGATGTGTTCTAGGAAATGTCAAAATATAAGTGACTTATTCTCTTCATTAGTGACCTCATATGCCTCTTGTCTAGTCCTCTTATATTTTCACATTCATCCATAACCCCACAATGTAACATTGATACAAGAAGACATAGATTGGAGAGTGTATGTTCAATTGTCCTTGATTTCAAGTGTAATATGCATATGGTCAAATGCCATCAATATATTTGGTGTATTACCTCCCTTAAATTAGTTTCTTTTTCAGTTATCTTTCTTCCTTTTCACCCCCCAAGTTATTATTAGGTTCAATCCTAAGTGGTACATCAAGGGAGCTAGCCCTATCTAAAGACTCACCTCATTCCTTAGGTTGTCCACAAGTCTAGAGGTGATTTAATTGTGCCACTTAGATGGGGAGAGATTTGTATCTCCTCAAAGGGTGAAAATACAAGAAAAAAAAATTTCACTGATGCTTTCACTCATTCTTAGTAGGTATTTTACACTCTCTAGCACTATAACCAAATTAATTACAAGTATAAAAATACCCATTTAAATTTGTATACCTCATGGCATTTGGTTGTCTAATCTAATTTGTTCTTATTTTTTCAACACCTTCATTCCTTGACTAATGATTTATCTTCAAAGTTTGATTTTCCTTGTTCACATCAGCCTTTATCTTGTCTTGAGTTACCTATTTTTGTTCTTCTTTGTATCTAAGATCAGTTCTATCACTTACATGCCTTTGACTACTTAGAATATTGTCAAGATCATTTGATCTCTTTTAAAACTTCATAAATGACTTCACCTTACAAGATTATTGTCTAACTCAGATTTTAATGACTCAATTTCAATCACATAAATTAAGCTCTCATCTTCTTTGGTTTTTAGGATTGTAGACATAGCTTCTAATTAACTGTTGAGATGCTTGACAATATCTTCATGTTACCTAGTATTTCTTGTTTCAAACACATTGAATTTATCTTCATAGTACTTGATTTTTGACATTATATTCTTGTTCTTTTTCTTTTTAATATTTAGATCTTCAATAGCATTTATCAATTTAGTCTCACAGTCTTCCTTATCTTCTTCATTATCTATATCACTCCAAGTAGACTCCTTTTGATATGAGCAACTTCCTTCCTCAACCATGTATAAGATTTCACTTCAATATCAAACTTAGAATCACTGTCTTCACTCTCATCTGATGAGATATAAACTTTATTGGTGTAGAGACTCTTCTTGTTATTGAATGACTTATTCTTATTGTCATACTTTATATATCATTTCTTCCTCTTAATAGACCTAAATGTCTTCTTGCCTTCATCTTGGATTTCACCATGATCTTCCTCATCATTCTTCTTATACTTATGAAGGCACTTAGCAAAGTGTCCTAATTATCCATAATTGAAATATTTGAAGGGTAGTTTACCCTTATACTTCCTTGAGTCTATTTTCAATTTACTTGTAAATAAAGCTATTGGTTCATCATTAGATATCTCATCATACTTGATTTCCTTACCTTGAGTTCTTTTCTTATTTGGATTCATTTCAATTTTGAATGCTGCTTCCACCTTTGGTAGTTTATCATCATTGACTCTCATCTCATAGACAGTAAGGATACCATGCAGTTCATCCATCTTCAACTGAGTGAGATCATGACTTTATTTTACATCAAATTTTTTTGAATCAAACTTGAGTGTAAGATTCCTCAATACCTTATGTACTATAGTAGCTTCATCAATCAACTCTCCAAGACCTCTGATCATGTTTACTACCTCATCAACCCTTAGAAGATAGGATATAACAATTTTTTCTTCCTTCATTTTGATACCTTAAAATTGCCTTCAATAGGTTTGTAACTTAACTAGTTTTACCTTAGAGTCTCCTTCATAGATAGTCTATAATTTGACCCAAATTTACTTGGTAGACTTGCAATGGATCACTTTGGTGAACTCAGCCTTAGATAGACCACAAATGATAACATTCATACATTTAGAATTATTCTCACTCAAATTCTTGTTAGCAACACTAGTTGGAAGAGTAGTTGGTGTAGTATAACCATCCATGATAGATTTCCAAATTTGAAACCCTAGAGACATGATGAATGACCTCATCCTTTTACTCTAGAAAGCATAATTTGACCCATTGAACAATGGTGATTGCTTAGTAGAGAAAACCTACATCTGTTGACTTGACATATTGTACATTAGGTCACCTTCAAGTGGTTAAACTTGTAATGAAGGGCCTGCTCTGATACCAATTATTAGAGGTACAATCACTAAGAGGGGGGATTTGAATCAATGATGCAATATATTTATAAATTCAATTTTAATCCTTTCAAACTCTTAATCTATGACCATAATCATTCATAAATTATACAAGACATTCATAACAATGAATAAGAAAGATGATGCAAGATCACACACATAACACTAGATCTATGTAGGAAACCCTCTTGGGGAATAAAACCCACTCTCAAGCCTAAAAACACATGGGATACTTGTCCTAGAAGATGATCACAAACTTGAGACCTTTTAGTGAAGAACCCACTTCACAAGGAACACCCACACCTAAGTATGAACAAGCATACACTTGTTTTATAGGTTGAGTACCCACACAACACCTATGAAATCAATAGCTCTAGAACTATAATTGCATATAAATCTGATTGGAGAAAAAATGTTTAACACCTCTCTTTCAACTCATAATACACACTCAAACTTTTTCATACAATTAATGCACCCAAACACCCCTTTTGGATCACTTTAGGTTTCTTCACTCATCCTCAATTTGATCTATAATTTAGTCCATCTACTAAGTACACTATCTCTAATCTCTTTCCTTCATCTCCATCTTTTTCTCTCTTAATTACTTCCTCATTCAAGTCTAGAAACCATTACCTTGGTCTCCACCATTTATAGAGTCTTCATGAATATCAACTTCTAGGTCAGCCATAATACTTAACAATTAAGACTTATATTATACTAACACATAGCTCAAATTCATTTTCACAAGTTGACCATAGCATCTATGGGTCAAACTTAAGCAACTACACCTTTCAATTAGGCATTATAAGCCCTTATAGGTCTCATAGAGACCTATTCACCCATTTAGCACTTCATTGAGAAAATTAAGAACATAGGATCACTTTCAAATACCTGGGTCCATTTCATATAACCCTTATGACATCTTCAGATGAATACATCTACCAAAACACTCTTTTGCTAAAGCATAAATTTCTCAAATATTATTCTTTACATACAATCACCATGAATGAACATACAATCAACTTTGGAGCTCAATAAATTCTATTATTCAAACATTTAGACCTTATAACTAGTGTATTTAGATGCACCTTAGAGTCCTTTACAGCCTTGAATTTTACTACATCAAGAAATTCATCTTGGATCAAAAGATATAGCTCAAAAACTATAGACTAGTTTTCCCTCATTAATTTGAATATTCCAATTGCAACGATCACTATGAAAATGTTAAACATCAAAACATTTGACCTCATCTCATGCTTCCTCACAACTTTGAACAAATACACATTAAAATATCCTCAAAAGTATCTTAGAATTTATCTTGAAATGCTCACTGTTGATCTTAGATCAGAGATCCCATGATTGTGCCACTTGGTAGCTCTGCATTCCTTTTGCACATTTGACTATTTGGTTAGACTTGCACCATTGATCTCTATTTATAAAAACACTAGTGAACCATTGATCTTCTATCAACTTAATGAGATTGTGACACATGTCACAAGTGCATTTAATCTCAAGAGCCTTTGACAATTTGAATTCATGTACACCATTAGATCATAATCTAGATGATGAATGCTCACTATTAGATCTACTGATTAGTGACCTTAGACTTTAACATAGTTAAACTTGATGGTCTCTGGCCCATCATAATCTACAAGAGTAACTTTTAAGGTTTATAACTTGATCTAGAAAACACTGCAAGAGTCCAAATCTTTAGGGTACCTTCTTGGTACTATAGAAAACATCTCCATGAAATTCTTTGACCTCAATTGAATTTTTGAGTACCTGAATTAAATGCATAAAATTTCTAGTTCATTCATATTTGCATGATGTGTAGTGATGGTCTGGCTTCTCTTAATCTAGAAGATGCATGTTTCTGTTTCCAAATGATCAAGTGACTTACTGAAACTTCACCAAGACATCTATGGATGCCTCACAACTTCTTCTTTGTCCTTATAGACCTATAAATATGCCATATCTCTCCAAGATATCAAACCCAACTTATTTTTCATTCATGCACTAGAACCATATGCTCTTTTTGACATCGATGATAACCTAAGACATCAATGACCATGCTCAACATAAGTAACTTAGTTGGATTTGGAATTAATGTCACTACTATGATTAATTTGAGGTTGTGGTGGTTTATTAGCTCATAAGGTGAGATGATTTTATTTTATTATATATCCTAATTATTCCAATTTTTATTTTCTTATGGTTAATAATTGCTATCTTAGGTTTCCAATTATGGGGAATTAACAAGTGTTGTTTCTAAAATTATAATAATACTCTTTTTGGATTATTGTGATTTGAACTCTTAGAGATGTATTTAGATCCATTGGTTTTTAGTTATTATTGTGGTATGTTAATGACCCTTTGACTCATCATCTTATATCATTGTATGTTATTATAGTTCACAAATACTATCTTAGGCTTTTGGTTCTAAGAATTTTGAAGATGCTACTATTGACATTATAATATTAGTCTTTGTTGAGTGTTGTGGTTTGTAATATAGAGATTGAGGTGGATCCATTGATTGAAATTAATTATTATAGATATTTGGATAATTTTTTTCTCATTTAGTTCAATCATTGATCAATTTGGTATTGGGATTGAATTGCAATCAAGAGACAAGTTGTAAAATGTAACTTTTACGCACTCAAGAGATAAGTTCTTGTCCTCTAACTCACATTTATACATCTTGGATCTCCACTTGAAAATAAAACACTTTAAAAACATATGTATAGGCAAATTACATGTTCACCCATGATCATGACCTCAAAATCCATTGGTATGTGTGTTTCTATAATTGCTCAGGCATGCGAAAACACTAATAACAAATGTTGTCAATGTTGAAGCAACAATTAGAGATCTCCACCTCTGGCACTTTATGAATGAAAAATGGCACTACCACCATGTGGGGGTGGTGTATAACATATAATACCAAGTTATTGGCCTTATATCATGCATGTTCAAGAGATAGAGCACCCGTTTTAACATCAAAAATGACCTTACCAATATGAGAAAATTATAATTTTTTAGGTGAACTTAAAACACGCATAAAATAGAATTTATAAATTATTTGCATGAACCAAAATAACCCTCATGTGCATGTTAAATTATTTTAATTTCACCTAGATCATTTAGATCAAAACTTGAAGATAAATTCATGGTATACACCATAGTAATTAGTGCTAAAATATAACTTTTATGTAGTCAAGAGACTCGTTCTTGTCGTCCAACTAACATTTCTACCTTTAGGCCCTCCAATTTCAAATCCATCACTACCAACATGTATGGATAGGAAAGTGACATGTTATCTGATGACTAGACCTCTAAATCCATGTAGATTTATATTTTTAAAATTATTTAGGAATGTGAAAACACTAACAATAAATATTGTTAATCTTGAAGTAACAATTAGAGGTATCCACCTCTAGTGCTTCTTGGTTGAAAATTGGAATTAAAAACACAATAGGGGTTTTGGATAATGTCTAATAATAAGTTATTGGCCTATGATCATGCCCAGTTAAGAGGTCAAGTACTCATTATAGCCTTAGGAATGACCCTCCCAATATGATAAAATTATAATTTTTAGGTGAACTTCAGATGCACGTAAAATAAAAACTATGAGTCATTTAAATGAAACTAGAGTAACATGACATTAATGTTTAATTCATATAATTTCACCTTATAGCACATGGATCTAACCTTGGAGATGAATCCATGGTAGATGCTATAGTAATCAGTGCTAAAATGCAAATTTTATGCAGTCAAGAGACTATTTCTTATCCTCTAACTAACATTTTTGCCTTTGGTCCCTCTAATTTCAATTCCATCACTTAAAAAACATATAGATTGGAAAATGACATGTTATACCATGACCATGACCTAAAAATACACTTGGATGCATGTTTTTATGAGTATAGAAACACTAAAAATAAATCCTATCAATCTTAAAGTGGCAGTTGGATATCTCCACCATTGGTGATTAGTGTATAAAAACTTACACTTGTAACATGTTAAGGGTGGTGGATAGTGTCTAGGAATAGCTTCTTGGATTTTTATCATGGCTAGTCAAAAAATGGAGTACCCATTCCAAACTTAAAAATGTCCTCAATACAATAAAATTTGTAGTTTTAAGGTAAAATGAATATGTTTGTAAAACTAAAATCATAATTCATTTGAATGAAATGAATAAAACATCACTTTCATGTTTAATCCTTGTAATTTCACTTTGAGATGAATCCATGGAAGATGCCATAGTAATGAGTGCTAAAATGCAAATTTTATGCAGTCAAAAGACTAGTTTTTTTCCTCCAATTGACATTTCCACATTTGGTCCCTCTAATTTAAAATACATCACATCCAATGCATATATATATATATATTAAAATGAAATTTAACCTAGGACCATGATCTTAAAATCCACCAGGATGTGTTTTTTATAGTTGCTCAAGAGTGCATAAATATTGACAACAATTCTTGTCAATCTTGAAGTGATAATTGGAGATCTCTACCTTCAGTGCTTCATTTATGAAAAATGACATTTACACCATGTTAGGTATGGAGAATAATTTCTAGGACCAAGTTATTGGCCTTTTATCACACCTGGTCAAGTGATAGAGTACCGATTCTAGCCTTAAGAATGCCCTTCCCAATATGACAAAATTATAATTTTTATGTGAACTTCAGAGGCATGTAAAATAAAAACTATAAATCATTTGCATGAACTAAAATTACCCTCACATGAATGTAAAATCTTTTAAATTTAAAATTTAATCATGGGGATCAAGCCTTGGATATGAATATGTGGTAGACACCATAGTAATCAGTGCTAAAAAGAAACTTTTATGTAGTCAAGAGACTAGTTCTTGTCTTCCAACTGACATTTCCACATACAGGCTCTCCACTTATAAATATCTCACTTCTAACATGTATGGATATGAAAATAACATGTGATACCAATACCATAATATCCAAATCCACTTGGATGCATGTTTTTAGAGTTTTTTAGGAGTGTAAAAACATTGACACAAAATGTTGTTGATCTTGAAGCGCTAGCGGGAGATCTCCATCTTTGATGCTTCATGGTTAAAAATTGGTACTGCCACCATGTTGACAGTGGTGGATAAAATATATGAGTATGTTATTATCCTTTGATCATTCCTGGTTAAGATATGATAAAACTATATTTTTTAGGTGAACTTTAGATGCATGTAAAATGGAAACTATAAGTCATTTACATGAACCAAAATAAGCCTCATGTGCATGTCGAAGCCTTATAATTTCAACCTAATGTATGGGGGTCAAACCATGGAGAAAATTATATTATATATGATATAGTAGTAGGTGATAAAATAAAAGTTCTATGCAATCAATATAGGCAAATCCAACTCACAATTTTGCTTCTATAACCTTCCCTTAAAAATCCATCACTTCTAGCACATTTGGATAGGCAAATCACATGCTTCCATGATGACAACCTCTAAATCCACTGGGTTAGGAGATGGAGTACCTATTATATCCTCAAGAGAATATGTATTTCTATCATAATGGTTCCAACCTTCTCTTAAGCTTTTCTTAAGATTCTCTTAGCTTCAAGAATATGAAATTCTTTACTAATAGTGCCAACTGCATGAAGTGGATGCTTATTTGACACCACTAAACTAAAAAATATATGTTAGTAATTAATTAAAATTAAAATTTATATTTAATACATAAAAAATAAATAAAATTGGTAAAATCAAATACATTTACATTTAAAAACTCAATATGCATTGAAATTTCAATCCAAAGAACCACTAAGATCTTCTCTAATCTTGATATAGTAAGAATAGCTTCATAGTCAGACTCATAAACCATTTAATGGTCTCCCATAATATTTGAGAAATTGATTTTTTTTTGAAAAAACCAAATTTAAATAGTGTAGTACCTTCTTATGTATTTCATAGTATTCAAAAAAATATACATCTAAATTTTTGATAGGATATCATCGAAGCCAAGTTCTAGTGACTACCACAAACCCAATGGGATAGTCAATGTTTTACCCTTCTATGACTGAGGAATTAAATTAATTGTTTTCTTATACAAAGCAAAATAATTTGTAATTTATTCCCTATTTATTTTCCTATACTGTAATAACTACAAAAATATGCCCCACATCACAAAATAAAACAATTTCTTAGGAACGATGTTGATAGATAATGAAAATTTAGTACATAATGATTAATCTTGTACCTAGTTACACTAGATTAAATAAATTATCAATGTCATGTGTTGATGTCATATCTTTAAGTTGTAATGCTGGTGGAACTTGATATGTGTTGATTGGAACTAGAGGTCTATAAATCCATTTATCCACTCACTCTTGTGACTCACACTCATTCCAAACAAAGTGCACACATGTAGACTAAAAACATTCAAAGTACCTCCTATGAATAGATTAAGAACCTAAATTTGAGATATGAAATGAGTAGATCTCACTTGATCTCATTACGATCATAAAATCCTCATACCTTGCCAATTCTTATTCCTACATCAGCAAGAAATATTTATGAACACTTGAATTGTCTTGAAAACCATGGCCCATTTTATTGTTACACCATTCCATAATGGTTTTTTCATCAGTAAAAATAATGACATATTTAAAATTCAAATCCTCTATTACAATAACTAGTTTTATACATGATTCAATATTGTCATGGTTAACTTTCCCATGTCCAGCCCTAGTGAAACTCTAATTATGTTCTATACCAGTGGTAATGTAATTTATGCTCAACCAATAAAACATTCATGCATTATTAAATTATGATGTGAAATTGTCAGACCAAATAAAATGTTGATTGAAAGTAATGTTCATCTCAATCAACTTTCCATAGAACATTTTAAAACAACCTTGCACATACTCTGTATAATGTGATCAATCATCACTGACATATAAATGATATCCATTAATATTTTTAAATATTTATCTATACTATCATAGGCATGAGTGAATGCTATATGCATGAATATGGAAATATGTACTAAGTTGTAATATTGTGATTGAACTTCCATTTATGGTTTTAATGTGTAATTATCATCAAAGTTGACTACTCAAATAATATAACAAAGTGGGAATGTGTCCTTGATTAACTTGAATTTTTCATCCAACCATTTGTCTCTCTATGTGTGCCTTTCATACTCAAAAAATTTCCTCCTCGAATTTGACCTTAAATTATGAAACATATATTTGTTTTGTAATAACATCAAACCTTTTAGATTCATTACCATATTTTAATTGACATGTCACAAATTTATATTTGTTAAAAAAATTAATTCTTTTACAATTATAATTATACTCTCATCATGGATACAATTTATCAATTTTGGCAATCCATCATAAATGCTACAAGTTCCATCCAAACATGCTTTGTTATAAAATAAATTGTCTATGTGGTCTTTCTTAAAAAATGGCTAAATTAAATTCCCTTGCTAATTTTTGAAGATCTTCCATGCCAAACTCTAATAAAATGTTTTTAGTATGAAAATTACAACTTATATGATGAAAAACATCATATTGCATTGAAAATTCAACATGTTTCCTACAACAAGTGTGCGTGTATGATTTATTTTTACATAAAAAGGTTTGGCCATCTTAAAATATCTTTGAGTAATATAAATTTGTGGATGTTTTTATAAAAACTTAGTATAATTATGCTTGGGTCATATCCAAAAAATGTTTTGGATGTAGTTCACAGTTACGAGAACCAAATATTATTTTCACTACATCTCTTGTATTAGGTGAAACTCTTGTATTGTCTTTCCAAAATTGTGTAAGTAAATCTTTGAGTGCATTGACTATAGCTTTGTGTTTTTGTGGAAGTCTATCAGATAATTCCTATATCTCATTAGTATTGGAATCATTAAGAATTTAACATATCCCAACTATTTACATTACTATTTTTCTATTTATGTTCAACACTCAGCTAGTTTTTAAAATCTAGTATTTTATCCCTATTTGACCACTTATTACACAGGTTGTAATTATGTATCACACATTGTTACCATATTTGTTGCATATTTTCACACCCATTGTATGATATGAATCAAGGATATTTTTAAAATTTTCCTTATTTTCACCATCCATATTAGATGTTATTAGTCCTAATGCATACATTATAGGTCTCATTTTAATTAATTTCCTCAATGAAATAGATAATTGACATTTTTGACTATCAAATTTTATTTATTCAAATAAATTATTCCAAATTATTTTAGCTATTATTCTTGAATAGCTGTCAGATATTTTATTATGCATTGGTTTCAATTTTTTTTCTTCAACTTTAATTAATTACTTATCTTTTCAATGCAAAATCCTTAGAGGTATTACTAATGGTGGGATTTGTTGAGATGGTGTTTTCATATTGTTATGTTCCCTAGTAGTCTCTTCTTTTTTTGTGATCGTGTAGTATACTTTATTATTACTTTCATTATTGAGTGTTTCCATGGAATTTTATTCACTGTTACTTTCATCATTTTATTTTTCCATGTAATTTTATTCATTTTTAGGGGGTAAATCATCATGCATAGATTCATCATCAAATAAAACTAAAAACTTCATACTTTTAATGTGAATTCAAAACATAATTTAGACTTTTAGGTGAACATTCATCATCATTATCCATTTCACCATACCTACAACATTTGGTTCATTACATATAGTATACATACCTTGTCTTGAGAAAAATGTTCAAATTTATACCTTTTTTCTCTCAACACATGTAATTACTTAATTATTTTGTGATTTAATTTTTTCCTCTTCTTTTAATGAGATTTACCATCCATGACTAGATAAACTTGATAGATTTTAATGGTGGGGTCTAAAAAATAAATTGATACCTTTTATCTTTGATTGTGTAGGGTAAAGAATGATGTAGATAATTTAAGTGGGGATAGAAATATCGAAAGAGATAAACAACATTGGATAAATAGTTATTTATATTTTTCAAGGAATGCATACATATTATAACATGTAGTCTTTATATTCATATAGTACGATATGATATAACTATGTTATTATAATATTATGTGATGCAATTGGGATTGATTGATGTACAAATCACATCCTATAAAAATAAAATTAGGTTCACACATGGTTCAATTAGCCCAAAATAACATCCAATACTTGTAGCTAGGTTTAAGGGGTTCAAATTAACCCTAATTACCTCTATGATTGCATTATATAAAATTAGGGTTGATTGAGCCCTGAATCACATTTTATAGTCATAATTAGGTTTAAGAGGCTCAAATTGGATCCAATTTATTTCATGATTAAATTTGTGTACTATTTGGTTTAGGGTGTTATGACATTGGGGTCAATCAACCCCCAAATTAAATGCTATGTAGTTAAAATTAGATTCATGGGGTTCATTTTCATCCAATTTGCATTAATAATTATAGTAATGACTAATTAGATCAATATGTTAGGAAATATGAGATAATTTAGCCCCAAATAACATCCTATACTCATAGGTGGTTCAAAGGGTTCAAATTGACCCCAATTACCTTCATATTTGCATTTGTGATAGAATTAGGGTTGATTAAGCCATTTTTTGCATCTTATAAAATTGATTGAGCCATAAATTCAGTTCATTGGACTTAATTTGACCCAAACCATGTCTTTAATTGTAATAATTGACTAATTAGATCAATTCATGATGAAATCAGAGCTAATTTAGCCCCAAATCATGTCCTACTCTTGTAGTTAGGTTGAAGGGGCTCAAATTGGCCCCAATTTCCTTCATGATTGAATTGGTGAAATATTTGATTTATTTTTCTATGATAGTAGGGTTTAATGACCCCTAAATTACATTTTGTATAATCAAAATTAGGTCCACAGGGTTCAATTTCATCTAACTTACATCATTGATTATAGAAATTAACTAATTGGCTCAATAAATTAGGAAATATGAGCTAATTGAGCCCCAAATCATATCCTATACTGGTAGTTAGGTTCAAGGGGTTCAAAATTTCCCCAATTACCTATGTGTTTGCATTTGTGATAAAAATACCATAGATTAAGCCATATGTTGCATCCTATACAATCAATTGAGCCATAAATTAGGTTCATGGAGCGCAAATTGGCCCAAACCATATCTCTAATCACACAATTGACTAATTGGATCAATTCATGATGGAATCACAGTAAATTTAGTCCTAAATCATGTCTTGATCTTGTAATTATGTTAAAAGGGCCCAAATTAGCCTCAATTACCTCCATGATTGAATGAATCAAGTATTTGGTTCATTATATGATGACATTAGGGTCAATTTCACTCCAAATCATGTCATATTTAATTGAAACTAGGTTTTTGTGGATCATTTTTTCCAAAATCATGTCACTAATTGCACTAATTGATACATCAACTCAATCTATGATGAAACAAATCTAGTTTAGCCTCAAATCACATTGTATAGTTGCAGTTAGGTTCAATGGACTCATATTGACCCTAATTACCTCCAAAATTGAACCATTAAACTGTTTCATTCATTATATGGTGACATTGGAGTTTATTAAGGCCCAAATCACATCTTATATAGTCAATATTACATGTATCATTAAACCAAATGATTCTTTGCTTCATTTTCTAATGAAATTGGGGATTATTAAGCCCCAAATCACATTTTATAGTCATAATTAGATTGAAGTGGCTCAAATTAACTCTAATTTCCTTCAGATTGAATCATTTGACTATTTCATTTATTTATTTATGACATTAGGGTCGAGAGCCCAAAATTACATCTTTGATGGTCAAAATTAGGTTCATGATGCTCAATTTTTATCAAATTGTATCATTGATTGCAAAAATTCACTCATTCACTCAATATGTTAGAAAACATAAACTAATTTAACCCTAAATCACATCCTATAGTCATAGTTAGGTTCAAGCGGTTGAAATTGGCCCTAATTACCTCTACCATTGAAATAATTGACTCTTTATATCATTATGTGATGAAATTTGGGGTGGTTGAATGATAAATTAGATTCTATATAGTCAAAATTAGGTTTGTGGGCTCAAACTCACAAAAATTGCATCACTAAATCCATTAGGTCCTTAGTGTGGTAGTGTATATATTGACACTCTCCACTTTAAAATTTAAAAAAAAAAATTATAAATATGAATAGATAGATACATAAACATAAACATATATACATAGATCCATTTTGTTTTTTTGTGCTATGTCAAAGTAGCACATACATGTTATAATGCATATATGTTATTTAGTGTATGCACTTTGTTATGTGTAATTAAAAAAAGCATGACTTTTATCTCATAAATGGCTTGGATTCCCATGCATAAGGCCTTGACCTACAAACACACAACCGAATCTAAGATTTTTGATAAAAATAAGGAAATCCAACTTCCATCATAAAAAAACATTGAATTTTAATGAGACATTTCTCAAATTATTACTACAACATCAAACACACTCTCCTCTGTCTAAATATATGATTTTAAAAAAAAATTTGGACTATTTTAAGGTTTCCATCTATGTTGATTTCTAACTATTGATTTTTTAGTCCACTATATACAAAAAATATACATGCCTATATATGTTTATATTTTTTTCCTTGATCCAAATTTAAAAAAAATTATTTGGTCACAAACTAGGCCTAAGTCTATACACATTAAAAAAAAACAATTTTTTGTTTTTTTGAGGTAGTTAGAGGGGGTTGCACCATCAACTATCCATTTTTTTAGTTTTCAAGATCTATTTAATTTCAAAATTAATAAAAAATATACTTATTAAATATTTGAAAAAAAATATAGGTCACAACTAGATGATATTATCTAAATTTCCACCAAAGCGTTTAAAAATAATACAAAAAAAAGATAAAAAAATGAGGGGCCACATGACTGACAATCTACTATATTTTTATAAAAAGGTGTTCCTCTTCATAATATAAATGTTTGACCTACTTATACTTGACCATTTAAAAAAAAACATTAGTGTTTTATATAATATAATCAAAATGATATAATTCACATTCTTATACCATCTTCAAATTTTGAGTGTAGTCTGTTAGTATTTTATACTCATGACATTATTAATGTGTGCATAATTTATATTATTGAGGATAATATAAATGTAGTTTTAATTCAAATCATATTATGAGTTGTTTAGTATATTATATTTTCATGAGATTTGGTTGTTGAAACCAACTCAACATCTTAGGAGATTGTATGATATTTATGAGAGGATAAGTTATATCAACCTCGTATATTATAGGAAAGTCATTCCTAAATATATGTCTATACCTATTGGTATTTGTAAAAGTGTCATATAATATTATTTTTTGTGTTCTCTAGTTATGTTCACCTCCATGAATACTTTCATTAATTAAACTTGTGTTTGTCTCCTTCAAATAATAACATTAGTACCAAAACAAATATATTATTCAATAGAAGCTTAATCATTTTATAAGGGGTAGTCATTCAATTCTTCACCCTTGTAGATGGTAGTATTTCATTAGGAATGAATTATATAAAATTTTGAATTATAAACTTATGTTCCTATCATATTCTTTTTTTAGACTTGTGTCTGTAGTTTGTAGTTTTATTTAGGTTTAAAATTGTCTTTTGAAGAGGATTTGCATTAGAGACTCATGGACAAAGGATGGAGTTTTGATAATATCTCTTGCCATCTCTAATATCACTAACTATGAATAATCATTTTTGATTCAATAACTCTATCTTTCACAGTAATTCATCTACATACTACATACTTCACTCCACATGAATTTGTAGACAATATTCTACCATATTGATCACACCATTTATTGTATATCATCTAATTAATCCATGTGCCCACTATCTTCACTATAATTTTTTGGTAATTTGAAGGATTCACCATGATTATCTATGAGCCATATAAAATCCATTCAAATAGTTTGTCTAACTATATTCTTCCTATTTGTGTCATGAATATCTTATCCTCCAATGCATTGGTTCATTATTTTTCTTTAAATTCAAGTTTAGATTGTTTTATTTATTTTGAGATTTAAGTGTATTAAACATGTACTTTAAGTTATGTTTTGGTATTATTTTTATGTCATGATCCATAAAGCTTTTTATCTTTAGGTTTTTATTTTAGTCATATTTTTTATTGATCAATTAATTAATCAATATTTGTCTAAGTGTCATTGAGTTATTAGTTTAAGTTATAGGTGTATTATTATTTGATCCATGTCAATAAATTTTATATGTCAAAAAAAAAAATCCAAATAGAATTGAATTCACTTAAATATTTTCCAATGTTCATAAAAATAAAAAATGAGTCGAGAATTAAATAAGTAGTTTTTAAGTCTAAAGTGTGTATAGTCAATTTGTAAAGAGTCAAAATTGTCAAAAAAAAAAAAACCTTACAAATGCATTTTTGGTAGAAACCGACATCTAAAGTCAAATGTTTCATAATAAGAGGGGAAGTTTTACAAATAAACACAATGTGGAACTTCTGAGCCTCAATTTCTAATTACTTGAGTAAGGAACTTATCATGAAGGAGGTCGGAGGTAATGGAGGAAGGAGGTTTCTAGAGCTTCTCATTAGTCACCAATGATGGGGCCCATATGCTTTGGTGGTACATTTGTTTTAATTGTGTGTTTGATTTTAATTGTGTGTGAATAAGAATAAATTATATATTCCTATTCACATTTGTAACAAGTGAACTAAAAATTCCTTTGTATTTTCTCCAAATGTGAAATAGTGAAGAGAGCTGATAAAAGTATTGCACATCATGATATGGTTGGTGCTAATCCACTTGTAAAAACATCTTTTTGTGATTGTTGGTAGACCACTTTAAAACCATCTTTTTTTGGTTATTTTTAAGCCATATTCAAAACCATCATTAAGGTTTGTGGTTATCCTAAGAAAATCACCAAATCATGAGCACATGTGCAGATATGGGATTGATGTTTTCCCCATGTTTAGATTGAAGTGGTATATACAAGTAATTAATAATGTTAAGGGGGTAAATGTTGAGAATTTATATTCATAACATTATTAATGTGTGTATAATTTATATTATCGAGGATAATATAAATGTGATTGTAATAACAACTCATATTATGAGTTGTTTAGTATATTATATTTGTGTGAGATTTGGTTGTTAAAACCAACTCACCATCTTAGGAGATTGTGAGATATTTATGGGAGGAGAAGTTGTAACAACCTCATAGATTATAGGAAAGTCATTCCTATAAATCTGTCTATTCCTATGGGTATATTTAAGAGTGTGATATGATATTATTTTATGTGTTCTTTGGTTACGTTCACCTCCATGAGTACTTTCATTGATTAAACTTGTGTTTGGATGCTCCATATAATAACATAGCCATATTAAATTTGATAATATTTGGACTAAGTTGATGCAAATAAACACAATAATATTTGTTATAAATATCATTTGGGACATTAAAATTATATAGGAATGTCTTTTCTATATTCTAGGAAGGGTCATATCCCTACAATCACTCACCAAACAACCTCTGATAATATCTCAAGTTAAAAATAAACCTATATACATGAGTTTATTGTAACTCACAACACTAATAACTCACAAATCAAATATTCTATTTACATAAACAAATCCATGTAAGGCTAATTTTAGTAACATTCCCCTCCTTAGTACTTACATGGGGAGATGATAATATTAAATAACTAAGCAATATGCTACTTTGGAGTTTACACATGTATTCATACTCATAGTGACTATGGGAACCACATCTACCATGAATAGTGTCCCATCAACCTATTCACATGAATACATGTTTCATGAATTGGGACCCATCAACCAAATCATACAAACACATCTACATAACCAATTGAGATATCAAGAACACTTCCTACTCTAATTCTTATGGCTTGTATCTCCACATTTTCATTACAACAAGGGAAAATAAGAAATTGATCACTTATTTTTCACACATATAAAAATTATATAAAAATTAAAAATAAAAGCTCCCCTATAACATAAGTGCCATGTTGTTAGTGGCTAGTGAGGGGTATAGAAAGCCTCCATCCTCTAATGCATCCAAGCTCCTTTAACTCACTAATTATTCTACCCTTTGGAAATTGAAGCTCAATTATTTTCACATTATTCTTATTTTATAACTTACCCCCTCAATGTGAAACATAATGGATGTTGGTTTTAACTAAAAATGCATCAATTCAAGAGATATTTTTGACTCTAGATTTTTTGACATATGTGACTACCTAATTAAATATAAACATGAAACTCTTAGTATATAAACTATACCAAATCCAATGAAATATTTAGATGGAATTGTGATCAAACCACATCAACTTATGTCTATAATAAAATTCAATTTTGATAAATAAACCTAAAAAATAACATACATATTAAAATATTCTAAAACTATTATCTAAAAATATGCTACAAATTATGAATTATAGCTTAACATGCTTTGAATCTGAGATAATTTTTTAATCTAAAATCTAGAACATAAAAAATTATATCCATATTTTAAAAACTTAAAACACAATCATAAACGTGGGTTGTGTGAATTAGAGTATAGATAGTAACACGAGTCTGTGACTGAGTCAAGAGGTTCAGGATCCGAGCTCAGATATGCTGATTGAGAGGAAGAGTCAATGTAACATGAGTTAGGTTAGAAGGGAGAGATTAGTATAGGAATAATTTTGTATGACATTTAATTTAATTTAATTTTTTTTTGAAAATACATTAAATTTTGATCCAAATAAGACAGATTCCATCAGCTTTGATGTAAAATTATTGTTGTATTGCTCGATAAGTAAAGTAGCCAATCCATGTCTATGTTTTCCACTCGTCAAACAATAAATTCAGTTTACCACCCCATATAAATTCATATAAATAATCTTAGACATGTAAGTCTTAGAGTGTAGAACATATATATGACTTAGCTAAGGTCGATTTTGATATATCTCCCCTCTTGTGAATTGAATCTTGAAACTGTAGTCAAGGTGTAGGCAAATTTGTATCTATTTAATTTACAAGCTAAGATATATTGAGCTAAGTAAATGTTTATGAATAACGTAAAATTATCTAAGATATGTTGATTAAATTCAATATCTTCCCATAGGATTCATATAGATCTATGACATTTACCTAATATTTTATAGTTTTTAATCCATTAAAAGTATGGTCTCATAATGCATGACTCCCTATAGCCTTTAAAGCTGACACTTCCATCATTGGTGATTTAACATATTTCTAAAAAATAAATAAACACTCAACAAAACTAAACTACATTAAATTATACAAAATTCTTACAAGATTAAAGTCTTATCAATTAGGGCAATCAGACATTGAATATGCTCTACAATGCTTAGAATATCATATAGCTCTGATACCACTAATAATATTTAGACCAAGTTGAGATAAATAAACATAATAATATTTGTTACAAATTCCATTTGGGACATTAAAATTTTATGGGAATGTCTTTCTTATATTCTAAGAAGAGTCATATCCCTATAATCTCTCACCAAACTAGCTCATAAAATCTTGTACTAACAATAAACGTATATACATGAGTTTGTTATAACTCACAACACTAATAACTCATAATAGAATAATGATTTAACTTTTTGGGAATATGGGTGTATTATTCCTATTTTATTTAAAGGTCTAGGTTGACTAAATTAGTAAATAATATTGTCATAATTTAACCACTGACTTGTATAATTTATTTATATTTTTAACTTTTTTATAAATAATAATAAATATGGAGAAAATAAGACTTAGATTAAATGAAATGAAACAAATATTGTAGGGTATGATATTGGCTATGCAGGATTGGGACATTGTCATAAATTAGGATCTCAATTTCATTTTATGAAAGGACAAGGCCATCAAAATAGGATGCCCTAGAGTTCAACATTGTTGTCCTCTTTTACTACTATTGTCCAAATTACTTGTAGAGACCTGAGTTTTCTAGGTTTGTTTTTTGTCCTTATTTGATCCTACCTATGAAATCTCAATTGATGAAAGTCTATGAAAATCCTTGTAGAGTTGATTTAATCTTCAAACCCTAGACTTGATTGTGCTTTGATAAAACTTGAGAAAGAAGGTGGGTTAGTGTGTGTAAGATGCACTAAACATGTATCCACACCCCTTATGTGGGCACATTGCCTACATACCAATAATTTGAAGAGGGATCAATCCATATGTAGTTCTCCCACTTAATTTTCCTTGTGCAATAGTGTAAATTCAGATGAAAAATGCTAAAATAGGTGTGCTTGAGGTGGCTAGCGACTAGTATGAGGATTTGGATATGCTTGTAACTATATTTGATCACTGTATGTAGAGAATAGATAAATTTGACTCAATGGTTTTTCTTGTATTCTTACTTGCTTTGTAATATTTTCTAACCTCCTAAATGAACTTTAAATGGGATTTTATAAAGATCTATTGGTCATGGGTCAAATGTATTCACACTAGGCCAACAAGATGAAGGATAGAAACCATAAGTAAATAATTATTTGAGATAAAACTATAATTAGACATGAGAGTTAAAATAGGACACCCTAGGGTCCAATTATATAGTCCACATTGGGCACTCTTATCCTATAGGTGTACGACTTGGGGGGATAGGATTAAATTGGGAAATGCTGTCTAGTTAAGGTAGAATGATTGTTTGAAAAGCTTGAGATGTCTGGGAATAAGCAAAAATGTGTCTAAAAGGGTCATGAGAGTATGAAAGAAAAATCTATGGGTTGGGTATCACAAGCCACACTCAAGATACTAATTTTGAAATTTTATATGACTGCATTTGCTCCCCCCTTTATTTTCATGATGCAACAAAGCAAAATACTAGGATAAAAGAAAAATAGAAAGTGTACCTAAAATTACCTACAAGGGTAAAGCCCATGAAGCTATGTGATGCTGGGTGTGCATAGAGAGAACATGTTGTGAAGTGTAAATATGTAAAAGAAAATTAGGAGTAGATCAATTCTTACTAGACATGCTATGTTTAAAGTAAAAACATACAAAAAGTTGGGTAAAAGAGAGAGGAAGAGAAAGGAACAAATATACCTCAATCGGTATGCAAACCAATATGAAACCTATTGTGATGTTGGGTATGTATTGAATGATGTTGTACCAAAAGTAATATTGTTAATGGATTTGAGTGCTCAATTCCCTAAGAGTGTCTCAAGAATGCAAAAGCTATCCTTTTAGCTCCATCATTGCCCACTAAGTGAATCTATGTGATCATGCATATGCTAATTAATGTTTGGACTATGTGTCCAATCCCTTTGAGTAGGTGGCTCAAGAATAAAAAGGATAGATAGACATTTGGCTCCATCATTACCCCATAAAATGAAGCTATGAACTAATACTAGTATGCATGTGTGCCATATGAGATGGCTCTTAAAGCCCATGAATGCTCTATAATCTGACAATGTGGCATGGATAGCCAAATGTGTGCTAGAAACTAGGCCACTCTTGACTGCTTAGAAAAAGGTGGAGATTAAGCTTGTATGAAATCCACTTTGAAACTTGGCAATAGGCTTATATGGAAGCCACTCAGGAATGATGCCAACCACCTGTAAATAGAATAAGGCACACAACTATTGAGAATGTCTAGGTAATGCCATTAACTATAAAGAAGAGAAATAAAATGTGTCATGAACTTTACCCCCAATCACTGGTGTCTATAACATGGATTCTGATATAGAAGTTATAACAACTGCCCTATCTAAAACTAGAAGTAAGAGCCATCATGACACACATGATGCCCCCTATATCTAGATTCTTTGAGAAAAATTTTACTAAAACTACTGATTCTAAACTGAATGATTACTAACAAAACTATTACTATACTTACTTTTCTATCTATTTTTAGAAAATTTGGTTTTTTTGTTATTTGGATAGGAGCACCAAAATAGGACACTACTATCTGACACTGTAGTCCAAAGTTGGCACTCTTGTCCTGTGCTAATTTTGAAGGCTGTTATGTAATTATCATTTTTTTTGGGTTTGATATGCCTGTTTGAACTCTGGTTGCTATTCTAAGTGTTCTAAAAATTTATTTTTTTGACCAATTAGAGGTTTTGATCTCTATGACAAAACCCTTATTTGTTTTCCCCTCTTCTAAGGGTAGGAATGAAGACCCTGTAATGACTATCCTTAGAAGAAAGAGCCCCACAAGTGTGTTATGCTATGAAAATACATGATATAGCAATGATAATTGAAAAAATATCTCAAGATATAGCATGGTTTATATGAGAGATTGTTAGATGAATAGGGGTATGCCTAGATAGATATAATAATGTAATAACATGTGCAATATAGTATATTAGAACTAGAAGTCTAGTTAGTTGTTAGTTGTAAAAGAGGGATAGAGCATGATGTCCATCATGACATATAAGAAAATAGGAATAATGTATGATGTATATCATGGTATTACAAACAATTTAGAAGTAAACAAGCATGCAAGGCAAGAAACATACAAAAGTGGCCAAGGGGCCAAGCAAACAAGGGACATGGGCACATCTCACTCAAACTATAAAGAAAGTATACTAAGCATGTTCAAATGCCCACATACACATATAATTGAAAACAAGTAAGGTTGGCATGAGGGCCATAGACACATAGAAGAGTACAAGCAAAGGATATTGGAAAATGTCCTAAGACACATACAAGAATAGAAGCAAAGGACATTGGCAAATGTTCTAAAGCACACACAAGAGATAAAATAAGAATTGAGAAATGTAGTTAGATCTAGCTACACAAATCAAAAAATGAAAGCAAGTAATATACTAGAAATACAATTGCATCTAACTAATCTAAGCAAGAAGGGAAAGTATGCAAAACATGTAGTACAAGACTAGGTAAATGCTAAGAAATACACAAGTGCTATATACTAGTGAGTGTCGATAGAATGATTTTTGTAAGCTAGTAAGTAATTTACATCAAGATGATAAATAGAGTGTGTAGTGTAGGAATGACATAACTTGGATGGTGTAGTAATGTATAATATGCCCCAAGTGGGTAGATATATCGATAGGTGTCTTGAATGTATGAAGTAGGATGCCCCCTCAATGAGTAGAGTGAAGCAATCAAGGATCTATAAGTCACTACACACTCTCAAAGAAGATCAAGTGAAGCATGGTAATGTAGATAAATCCATAAATAATAGCATGGAATAACAAAATGTAAGTCGAGTGTGGTAGTATAAATGTAAAGCATAGATGATGCATATAATTGAAAAGTTTTTGAATTTTTGAATATTTGAATGTTTTTGGATTTTTTGAATAAGATATATTCAATAAATCATTAGGATACTATGTAAAATAAATTGAAAAGAAAATATGTACAATCAATCACTATGAGACTATGTACAAAAAATTGAGAAGAAACTATGTACAATAAATCATTAGGAGACTATGTACAAGAAATTGAGAAATTATATACAAGTAAGCAAAAAGTTATACTATACATGTAATCTACGTAGATGCATGATATTCATTAGATTTTTGATTTTCTTTCCTTCAAGTGAGGCTAGATGATACACTTTAGGGCTAAGTTTTTTGATAATGAGGTATGGACCTAGCCAATTCAGTTTGAATTTTCCTTTGATTTATTTTTGGCATTAACATTGTGAAGATTTTGTTTGAGAATGAGATCATTAACTTTAAATTCTCTGGTGTGAAATCATTTTTTATAGGATCATTATATATGTTGCTGGTAGATTTTGAGATTTTCAACTGCTTGATTGTGTGTATGGTCTAACTGCTTGAGTTAGTGTATAAATTTTTTATGATACTGATCATTAATGAGGATACCTTTAAGGGATACATGGAGAGATGGGATTTGTAATTCCAATGGTAAAACTAATTCTATGTCATAAATGAGTGAATAAGGAGTGGCTCTTGTGGACGTATAAATAATTGTGTGATAAGCCCATAATGTAAAAACTAGTTGATTATGCCAATCATCTTTGAATTTGGTCAATATTTTTCTCAAAATGCTATTGATGGTTTTATTGGTGGCATCTACTTGACTGTTTCCTTATGGGTAGTACGAAGTGGAGATTGTGTGTTTAATCTTATATTTTGTTCAAAATTTCTTGACAATTTTATTCTTGAATGATGTCACATTATCAAAAATGATAGCTATAGGTATGACAAAGCATGAAATAATGTGAGTCATGAGGAAGATACAAATGTCCTCCCCTTTTGTAGATTGAAGTGGAATGGCTTCCACCCACTCAATAAAGTATTCTATAGCTGTGATAATGAATTTATGCCCATAAGTGGATTTAGGGTTAATATTTTCAATAAGATAAAATCCCCATAACATAAATAGCCATAGAGATACAATAGGTTACAATTGTTGTGATGGTGCATGCTGTAGGTTACTATGTCATTGAAATTTATCGCATAGCTTTACGTATTGTGAACATTCATCTTCCATAGTAGGTCAGTAGTACCCTTATCAAAGTAATTTGTGTGACATGGCTTTTCCACTAAAGTGATCACCACACTCACTATCGTGTATCTGAGTAAGAGCAACTTTGGATTCAATTGAAGTCAAGCATCAAAGCAATTATCCATTGAAGGATCTCTTAAAAAGGTCTCCACCAATGATTACATAATGGAGTGCTTGTTTTTATAACTTGTATTTATCATTTTGTGAAAAAGTGTCTAGTGTAATAGATTTTTTTAGAAAGTTATAGATATCAAAGAACCATTCTAGAGTTGCAGAGCTATGTGTAGTAGCTAAGACAAATAGTGTAATCAAATATGTGTTGGATATTGATGGTGATTTTAATCATTTAATTATTAAAATAGATTTATCATCATTGATGTCGATAGGAATCAAAGATGCAACACTTATCATTACATCTGCATGTCAATTATCTTTTTTTGGTATACTTTCTATGGAAAAGTAGTTGAATTGTGATGATAAGCATTGTACCATGTTCCGATATGGGATAATGTTCTTTTGTTTGATAGACATTATTGACTTTATTGACCACAAGTTAGGAATCACTGAAGTCTTGAATAGATCTAATTTATAGAGACTAGGTAGTACATAGACCTAAGATAAGTGATTTATATTCTATGGTTTTATTGGTGTAGGATAAGCTTAATCTATATGCAATAGGAACTATGTGACCAAAAGGGTCGACAAAGACAATGCCTACCCTTACGCTGGATGTGCATCAAAAACAATAGAAGAACATGGTCCAAGTGTTGAAATGAGTAGAATAGGTAGTAAAATCATCTTTGAATGTGTCACTAATAGGATTGGTGTCCATGAATGGTGTGGTTTCCAAATGGTCTACAATGATTTGGCCCTTTATTAATTTTTGGAGAACTATCTTCAAGTCAAACTCTGTTAATAATATAACCCATTTTATGATGTGACTAGAGACATGTGGTTTTTCCATTAAAAACTTCAAGGGGTCTACTTTTGTGATAACCCAAGTCTCATTATTTACCATGTAATGTCAAAGTTTTTATGTGGCAAAAACTAATATTAGACATAGTTTTTATATTGTGAAATAATGTTTTTCATAATCAACCAATGTGCAACTAATGTAATAAACTACTCGCTCAGTATGTTAATCATCGTGTTGTGTTAAGAGTGCTCCTAATGCATGATCTGTTGCTGAAATATATAGTAGGAAGGGTCTATTAGGTATAGGTGGTACTAGAACATGTGGATTAAGAAGATATTGATTGATTGTGTTGAAGCTTTCTTGACAAGTTTGGTCCCAGACAAACTTTGTATCTTTCTTTAATAATTGAGTAAATGACTAAGTTTTATCAACAAGTTGAGCTTAAAAATGGTAGATTTCTTGGATATGTTAAGCACGAAATATACTGAGAGGGGAGGGGGTGAATCAATATATTATATATCTTATAAATCTTTCCTTTAACTAAATTCCACTTAATCAAACATTAAAGATATCCAATAAAACTCAAACAATAAAAATCCACACAAGATAGAGAGAGACACTAGATATAACATGGAAACCCAATGTGGGAAAAACCACAGAGAATCAATCTCAAATATATTCGTGAGAACAACCCCACAAGAGCACCATACCCCTTTGCCAAGTACAAACCTCAGCTAAAATTCATGAGCACCACCCCACAGGAGCTTCAAACCCCTTTGCCGAGCACCAACCCAGCTGTCATTCGTGAGCACCAACCCACAAGAGCACCAACCCCTTTGCCAAGTACCAACTCAGCAATAATTCATGAGCACCAACCCACAGGAGCACCAACCCCTTTGTGTATACCACACACCTATCTCTCAATGTTGCTATCTCAACAAATGATAGATCAATACAGCATCACCTTCCTCTCTCTCACCTTTGCTCTTCTAAGCTAGATATAGCAAATACAAATCATCTCTTACAATTGCTCTTCTAAGCTAGATATTACAATATCAAATCAACCTTACTTTTTCTCATTTACAAATGGCTACTCAAGCCTTTATTTATAGCTTTCCAAATGACCTTTGGCCTTCCCCCTTTGTGACCTTTCATTCCTCATGGAAAATGGCGCAAATCTTGGATGACCCTTCATATCCAAGCATTTGAAAAGTCATGTGGTGACCCTTCATGACCAAAAACATCTTTCCCACTTTTGTCCTTATCTTTGGTGACTTTTCATATTCCTCAAAGTGTCCCTTCATGAGAAATTTGCCCTTTACTCTTTTGTCTTCACTTGGTGACTCTTGGTATTCCCCAAGATGACTCGTCATGGGAAAATGCATCCCATCCTTCTTTTGTCTTTATCCCGTGACTCTTCAACTTCTCCATGGGCCCTTATTTTGTCTCATATGCAACCAAAAATATATTCATTAATATTAAATAAATATTAACTCATATTAGCCAAGATAAATAACATTAAATGCAATGGGGCCTTTATCACCAATAATACTAAACCTTTGACATTAATGACAATATTTCCAACAATCTCCCCCTTTGTCATTGATGGCAACCTCAATCCTGAAACTGCCATATCCTATCACCTACACATACCATCATCTAAAAACATACAGTAACTCCCCCTTACTATAGCAACCTGTACCTATTCCTTGTACCTATTTTCTGCACCTATACCTATACCTATACCTATACCTATACCTGTTATTCTGCCCCTTTGACATCAATGGCAAAGGGCCTACTTGGAGCTAACACTTAGCTCCTCCTCACTTGATGCTGAACATCAATGGTAGGAAGTAATAGAAATTACTCCCAAGTCCTCTCGCCAATCTTTGAATGTATCCTTTGATCGTGCCTTTGAGAAGATATCTGACAATACATACTCATTTTTCCCTGTCCTTTGAGCATCTACAATCAACTCATTTGAATATTTTATTCTAATCTCACAACCCTCTTTATGAAACTTTAATGTATATCCTTGATCACATATTTGACTAATACTCAACAGATTATGCTTAAGACCATTTACATATAAAACATTCTTAGTCTTAGTTCTACCATAATCCAAACTCAAAGTACGTTTTCCAGCTATCTAGGTAGTGGTTTTATCTCCAAACCTCACTGTACCACTATTAATCTTCTTTATAGAAATGAACTTACTTTTATCTCCTGTCATATGCCTCGAACATCCGCTATCAATTAACCATGGCTGATCTTTACCTCCCACATGCAGAGTTGTCTGCACCATCATAGAATCTTCATGTTATTTCTTCTGCCATGTACATGTCTAAACCTTCTTCCTGATGAATGGATCTTTGACACTCTGATTCTTCTTCTTGATGAATGGAGCTTTGAACCTCTGATCCTTCTTGACTGAATCGAACATGCTTCTGCAATACCGAGCTATGTGTCCAAAGTTGTTGCACTTGTAGCATACTATGGTCTCTTCATTAAAGCTTGATAGAGGAACACAAGAGTTGTGGCTTCTGCTTGACTCTACTTGACTTTCCTTCTTCTTATTTATGAAATTGTTAGCTCTTTTTCTACATTCTACTTTCTTGTGACCATATCCCTTACAATAAAAACAATAGCCATAAAAATAAGACCTGTTTGTATATCTCTGACCTGATTGCCTTTTGTAGCTTTGTTCTCTCCATCCTTCTCTATTTGGAATGTCCTCTGTATTCTTCACTTTTCCCCTTTTTGTTTCCTCTTATGTAAGAGCTTTAGCATAGCTCTTTTTCTTTTCAAATCCAATCCCTGTCTTATCTAAATATTATTTTTGACTTTCCAATATCTTATTCAGCATGTTAGTGCTATCCTCAAATCTTGAATCACTCACTACTTTATCATTGATAGCTATCTGAATATCTTCTTTTAAGGAGGCAATTTCAATAACATACCTTTGACATTCTTGTCTTGCTATTTCCAACTATGCTGTGAGATCTTCTTCATTCTTCTTGGCTTCTTCAAAATGTGCTTGTAGATCTTCAATCATTTCCTTTGACTCTTGTTCATTTTTCTCGATCTGACGCTTTAACCTTTAATTCTTCTTCTGAACAGCTTCTAACTCTTCTAGGGCACAATTGAGTTCTCCTTCCATATCTACTTCAGCTTCCTCCTCTTCTTCTTCTTGATCATCTTCATGTATGACCATGAATAAAATCTCATCTTTTGAATCACTGACTCCACTATCTTCAACTGAGCTAGGGTCCTTAGAATACAAGCTCTTCTTCTCGAATCCCTTCTTGGATTTGCCTTTGAAATTATTCTTTTATGTAGGCTTTTCTTCTTCTTCATCTTTAACCTTATCTGGGCATCTAACTAAAAAATGTCCAATCTTTCCACAATTAAAACATTTAAAAGGTAATTTTCCTTGATATTTACCTGTTCCTCTTTTTGGCTTGCGAATGAAAAGTGCTTCATTGTCATCTTCATCATCACTGGAACTATCACTTGATTCTTAAATCTTAGCTTTCTCCTTCTTTGATGTCTTGAAAGCCGCTTCTCTCTTTGAGGGTTTATCTTGTTTTGTCCGCATCTCATATGCTGTGAGAATACCATGAAGCTCATCCATCTTCAGCTTGGCTAAATTTTTCATCTCCTCGATTGCTGAAACCTTTGCATCATATCTCATTGGTAGAGATCTCAAAACCTTTTGCACCACTGTTGAATCTTCTAATATTTCTCCAAGACCTTGAATCTGATTTACTATCTGATCAACTCGCAAAAGATAACTTGCTATATCTTCTTCTTCTTCCATCTTCAAACTTTCAAATTGCCTTTTAAAAGTTTGTAATTTAGCTTGCTATACCTTTCCATCACCTTTGTAAATATTCTCAAGTTTTATCCAAGTTTCATGAGCATATTTACATTTCATAACTTTAACAAATTTAGATTCACATAAACCACATAAAATAACATTTAAAGCTTTAGCATTACATTCACTTGCCTTCTTTTCTGCTGGAGTAATTTTAGATGTCTGTGGCTCTTCATATTCCTCCACCACTAATTTCCATATGTCAAATCCAAGAGCCATAAAATAAACCTTCATTCTCATGCTCCAAAAAGCATAATTCATCCCATCAAACGAAGGTGCCTTATTTGTAGAAAATCCTTCCTGTGACCCAGCCATCGTGCTTTCCCGATCTACCTTCAAGCTGTAAAACTTTTCAAAAAGGAACCTGCTCTGATACCAATTATTAAGCATAGAATATACTGAGAGGGGGGGGTGAATCAGTATATTATATATCTTATAAATCTTTCCTTTAACCAAATTCCACTTAATCAAACATTAAATATATGCAATAAAACTCAAACAATAAACATCCACATAAGATAGAGAGAGACACCAGATATAACGTGGAAACCCAATGTGAGAAAAACCATGGAGAATCAATCTCAAATATATTCATGAGAAAAACCCCATAGGAGTACCATACCCCTTTGCCGAGTACAAACCTCAGCTACAATTTGTGAGCACCACCCCACATGAACTTCAAACCCCTTTGGCAAGCACCAACCCAGCTGTCATTCGTGAGCACCAACCCACAGGAGCACCAACCCCTTTGCCAAGCACCAACCCACAAGAGCACCAACCCCTTTATCTATACCACACACCTATCTCTCAATGTTTCTATCTCAACAAATGATAGATCAATACAACATCACCTTCCTCTCTCTCACTTTTGCTCTTCTAAGCTAGATATAACAAATACAAATCATCTCTTACAATCGCTCTTCTAAGCTAGATTTACAATATCAAATCAACCTTACTTTTTCTCATTTACAAATGGCTACTCAAGCCTTTATTTATAGCTTTCCAAATGACCTTTGGCTTTCCTCCTTTGTGACCTTTCATTCCTCATGGAAAATGGTGCCAATCTTGGATGACCCTTCATATCCAAGCATTTGAAAAGTCATGTGGTGACCCTTCATGACCAAAAATGTCTTTCCCACTTTTGTCCTTATCTTTGGTGAATTTTCGTATTCCTCAAAGTGTCCCTTCATGAGAAATTCACCCTTTACTCTTTTGTCTTCACTTGGTGACTCTTGGTATTCCCCAAGATGACTCTTCATGGGAAAATGCGTCTCATCCTTCTTTTGTCTTTATCCCATGACTCTTCGACTTCTCCATGGGCCTTTATTTTGTCTCATATGCAACCAAAAATATATTCATTAATATTAAATAAATATTAACTCATATTAGCCAAGATAAATAACATTAAATGCAATGGGGCCTTTATCACCAATAATAATAAACCTTTGACATCAATGACAATATTTCCAACAGGATATTACCTTGTAAGGATCAAAGTTGTTTTAAGTTTGTGGGAGGTGGAATATAAATAATTTCTTTGGCTTTCTTAGAGTCAGCCTCTATGCCACATTGAGAAATAATGAAACCTAAGAGTTTCCCTGATGTAACTCCAAACACACATTTATTTGGGTTTATTTAGAGATTATATTGCCTAAGTTGTTGAAATATCTTTTGTAATTCAATAGCATGATGTTGTCATTATTTGTATTTAGCTAATATATCATCGACATAATCCTCAATAGTATGGTCAATCAAGTCATGAAAAATATGCATCATAATATGCTGATATGTGGCACTAGCATTTTTGAATCTAAAAGGCATGCCAATGTAACAAAATGTACCCCAAGATGTTGTAAAAGATGTTTTATCTTGATCTTATTTAGTGATTTTGATTTGGTTATATCCAAAAAATCCATCCATAAATGATAACATTTCATACCTGACTGTAGAATCTATGATCATGTCAATATTAGGTAAGGGGAAATCATCTTTTGGGCATGCTTTATTTAAATCTCGAGAATCAAAACAACACTGAATTTGTTTATTGGGTTTTACCATGGGGACTATATTGGAAATCCATTTAGGGTGTGTTACTGGTTGAATAAAACCAATATCTAAGAGGCATTGGATCTCGTATTTGACTAAGAGAGCCACCTTAGGATGCATTTTTAAATTTTTTTACTTAACCTTTTTGGAATCTGGGTATAAGGGAGTCTAATGGATTGCTATAGATGTATCAATTCTTGGAATATTTGAGTTAGACCAAGCAAAGAGTTTTGGAAAGTCTATTAAAGTTTGATGAATATTTGTATCCTCTTCATTTTATAGGGAACTGGCTAACAAGACAATGTGGGGATCTTGATCGGTTCCAAAATTGAAATCAACTGTTTCCTCATTAAGCAATATGAAATGATCTAGTGTGTATGGGGTTATAGGAATAGTATCATTTGAGTCAACTAGTATGTCCTGGGGAGAATCTATTTTTTTTTAAACGTAAGCATGGGCATTTGTTTGATGAGGAAATCTATTTTTATGATAGCAAGATGGGAGGTCCTCATATGATCTGAAAAATTGTAGGAGGGATTCATCATTAGAAAATTCATCTAATGTGAACATATCTAGTGAAACTGTATCATCAATAGGATCAAGATAGACCAATGATAATGAAGAGGTATGATTAATTGTATGGTCTACATGTATAATGGGTGGATAAAAATTTATATGCTTTGAAGTGAAGGAAGAAGGTTTATCATGAAGAAGGGTAAGCTGATATCCTAGCCTTTGATTTCTATGTTATGTAGATGCCTCAACAAGATTGATGATTCCTTGTTCATGCTTTCTAATACCTCTACCATGATATCCCATTATTAAGACATTTAAGTGTAAAAAGGGAGGTAAACCGGTGATTTGGTGTCAGTGCTATTACAAAACTTGGAATTTTTGATGTGTTTCATGGTTTGAGGGTATCCTATGAGTAGTGGTTATGTAGGTATATAACCAAGATAAAAATACAAAATATAATTTTGTAAATATTCAGTAACTTAGAAGTATTTAAAATGTTCATTGTCTATTGGGCATATGTACATGTAGCCTTTGTGACTAAATTTTAGACAAGCATAGAGTGTAGAAGGGTCTGCATGCATATCATGAATCCAAGGCTGACCAAGTAATAAATTATAATTCAGGTCATTTAGCATGAATTGGTAAATATTTAGTAGTATCTTAGGTCCCAAAGCAAGATTGAGTGTTATTTGACCCATGAATTTTCATGGAATGTTTTCAAAACCTCTGATATTCATGTCAGAATGGTCTAGATGTTGAGGTTTTATATTAAGATGTTTAAGAAAAGAAATGTTGCAAATGTTGAGTCCTAAACCATTATCAATTAACACTCTTTTTACCCCTACATGATTAATTATTAATTGAATATATAGAGGTAGATGTTGTTCAATGATGTGGCATGGGGGTAGGTCCTCTTTCTCAAAATAAATATGCTCTTCAGTCCATTGCATTGTGTTGAGGATAGAGGAAACATAAGCTGGTTCAATGGAAATAGGAATTATAATATTATGGAGGGATGCATACAACACATCTTTGTAAACATATGATCACTGAAGGAACTTGAGAACTACAATTGTATTAAAAGGGGTGCTAACTTGAGTGATAAAACTATAGCCATGGGTGTAATCAACCTACCTACCTTCATAAACTTGGGTGAGAACATGTACTACATGATCTACTATAGGCATAAAGCTGGTAGTAGGTGCAGGATAAGATCTATATGTACCAAGTTTGAAGGAAAGAGGGATAGACATATCTGCTAGTGTTTGCTTGTGTCTAGTAGTGATAGGGAAATACTCAAAAGTAGCCATTGAGTTATATGGATCTAGGTAGAAATCATGTATATATAATGAAATGCATGAAATTGGAGTTATAAGTTGCATAACAAGATGTTTATAAAGAGAATTCCAAATGAGAAATAACAAGCAAGGGATAGAGAACATGGAATCATGCATTAATTCATAAAAAACTTTGACATGTGATATGACATTTCTAATATTTTTAACAAGATAAACTTGAAATTTATTCCATATCAGGGATAACAAGCAAGGGATAGAGGGCATGGAATTCTACATTAATGCATAAAAAAATTTAACATGTGATATGATATTTCTAATATGTTTAGCAAGATAAACTTTAAATTTTGTCCATATAAAAGATAGAAAGTAAGTAATGAACCTTGTAATAAAGACAAGTAAATATTGCTTTGAAGGAAAGGGATCTTAATATGTTTAACAATAACTTTCTTAATATCATCCCATATTATGAAAATTAAGCATGAAAGGGAAAGAATGAAGTTTTACATTAATATATGGTAAAATTCATCATTCGTATACATGATAGGACCGAGTATTGTATTTGTATTGTTTGCAAGAAATGTAAGAAATATGTGTAAATAAGTGAGATCCATTTTTATTTTTATGTGGAATCTGATTTTAGATGTAAGGTGATACCTCAAGAAAACAAAGGGACCTAGTATATGTAACTAGGGTTTGAAAAAAATAATATTTTTTAAATTACTAAGGAATTTTAAAAATTAATGTGAATTTTTGATTTAAATATGCAGGTAAAAAATCAAAAAAATATTGGAATTTTTTTGATTTAAATGGACCTGTAAATTCAACAAGGGTTTGAAAGAAAATGATTTAAAAAAAATACTATGGAATTTTAAAATTAATGTGAATTTCTGATTTAAATACATAGGTAAAAAATAAAATAAATATTGGAAAAATTAGGAAGGAATTTTTTCTAGGGTTGTTATGTGCAAATGAAGTATGTTAGGTTCACCAAATGATTTCACTTTTTGGGAATATTGGTGTCTTATTCCTATTTTAGTTAAGGGTCTGGGATGACTAAATCAGTAAATAATATTTCAATGATTTAATCACTGATTTGTATAATTTATTTGTATTTTAACCTTTCTATAGATAGCAATAAATATGAAGAAAATAAGACTTAGCTTAAAATGAATTGAAATGGTTATTGCAGGGTCTGATATTGGCTGTGTAAGACTGGGATAGTGTCACAAATTAGGATCTAGATTTCATTTTGTGAAAGGAAAAGGCCACCAAAATAGGACACCCTAGAGTCCAATGTTGTTGTCTTCTTCTACCATTATTATCAAAACTACTCATAGAGATATGAGTTTTCTATGTTTTGTTCACTGTCCTTATGTGAGCTTGCGTATGAAATATTGACTATTGAAAGTCTATAAAACTTCTTATAGAGATGATTTAATCTTCAAACCCTATACTTGAATGTGCTTTGATTAAACTTGAAAAAGAAGGGGGGATTAGTGTGTGTAAGATGCATTGAAAATGTATCCACACCCCTTGTGTGGGCACACTACCTACATACCAATACTCCAAATAGGAATCAAGCCATATGTAGTTATCCCACTTAATGTGCTTTGTAAAATAGTGTAAATACAGATGCAAAAATGCTAAATTGGGTGTGTTTGAGGTGGCTAGGGACTGGTGTGAGGATTTGGATATGCTTGTAGCTGTATTGGATGGTTGTATGCAAATAATAGGGAAATTTACGTTAGTGGGTTTGCTTGTATTCTTTCTTTCTTTGTAATATTTACCAATCTCCTTCTAAATGAACTTTCAATGGGCTTTTATAGAGATTTATTGGTCATGGGTCGAATGTATTCACATTAGGTCGATAAGATGAAGGATAGGAACCAGAAGGAAATAACTATTGGAGCTCAAAATGTAATTAGATAGGAGTGCCAAAATAGGAGAACCTAGGGTCTGGCATTATAGTCCAAGTTGGGTAATCTTGTCCTATAGGTGCGAGACCTAGGGGGATAAGATTGACCTAAGAAATATTACCTAGTTGAGGTAAAATGATCATTTGGAAAGCTCAGGATGATTGAGAATAAGTAAAAAGGTGTCTAGAAGGGTCATGAGAGCATGAAATAAATACCTATGGGTTGGGTGTCACAAGCCACACTCAAGCTACCAATTTTGACATTTTATATGACTACACTCCACAATGCTCAAAATCTCATATAGCTATGATACCACTAATAATATTTAGACTAGGTTAAGATAAATAAACATAATAATATTTATTACAAATGTCATTTAGGACATTAAAATTATATAGAAATGTCTTTCTTATATTCTAGGAAGAGTCATATCCCTATAATCTCTCACCAAACTACCTCATAAAATTTTGCACTAATAATAAACCTATATATATGAGTTTGTTGTAACTCACAACACTAATAACTCCCTACTCAAATATTCTATTTACTTAAAAAATTACATGTAAGTCTAATTTTTGTAACAAAATAATCCAAAAAAGTTGATATTTCTCAATTTTCAGAAAAAAGTCCACAAATAAGACCCTTTTTATCCCCCAAATTTGTGCACTTACCCTTGAAGTATTTTTAGATTTTTGTTTTAAGGTTATTTTGGTTAAATTAAGGTATTTTTTTTTCATATTTTAAGTTTCTCCTTGAGGATTCCATTGTGTTATTTGTGTGAGATAAAAAGATCTATTTGTTAGTTCTGTATTTGGTAATGGACATTCTTAGTTTATAGTTTTAGGCTATTTTATCATTTGGAGAAGGTAGATGTGGGTTTTTTGGTGACTTATTTTCCTATGGATATGCTTAGTAAATGTGAAAGTTAATTCTTATGGTTGAAAAATATTTTGGATTGGGGTGGTATAAGTTTTGGGTAGTGGATGTAAAAGATATGATTTTTTGGGCTTTATATAGATGGTTTTATATCTATTTCCCTTACTATTTGGGAATTTTTCATCTTTACTATAAAATAACTATGAATGATAACTATCCATTATTATTTTTAGTATTTTTATTTCTGCTACAAAAGACCTTATGAATGATAACTATCCATTATGAATGATAAAATAACTATGAATGATAACTATCCATTAGTATTTTTAGTATTTTATTTTCTGTGAAAGACATTATTGGTTTGTGGCTACAAAGTTAATTGTGCTTAGCTATAGAAGTTTTTTTTGGTTTGGATGTTTTGTGGGAGAATTTGAATCACTCTCATTTGGGAAGTTTAAGGTATTTATCTTTCAAAGTTATTTTTATGGTGTTATAAATTTTGGGTTTTATTTTGTAACCTTTTAATAAGCTTTGGGTTTTTTTGGTTGTTATGCTTAAGGTAACTTTGGTATCTTTGGTCTTGATAGTTTGGTAGACTCGATATTATTGTAAGAACTCATTATGATTAGTGAAAGGGGTGAGGTACCCAAAAATTCATCGATCAAAATAATTATGAATTATAAATCACTAATAAAACAACACCAAGTAATATGTTTTAAGTCCCTAAGTCAATAATGGAACGTTAGTTCAATATATTTATGGGTGTCAATTAGTCAAAAAAAAATCACAAACCAAGTTTAATCATGTGATGATAATGGTATTATTGTGATAAACCTTATGTATTTATGCCAATACTTATAACATCAATGACAAGTCCATAATAATAGGCCTATGTTAGAATATAAGGACTCAACCAAAACATACAACTCATTAATCATATTAAAAAATGAGTATACATCCAATCAATAAATTTATAATATGAAATAGATTGAATCACACAACATGATCTACTAAATTTTCACCAAATATTGAACAAGAAACATGTCTCCACAAAACTCCATCTACCCTCTAGGTGGCACAGGGTAATAGATTCAATTTCATTATCGAATATGTTTTCATTACCCTGATTTTATAGTATTATCTTGCATGCCATAAATTTATCATATACACAACTCTCCCCTATGATACCCTCTGTATTCTAAGGGGAATAAGTTGTGTTGCAATCACACACTCACCACAACACAAGGAATGAGTAGTCATATAAAATATAATCAAATAAACATGTTAATTATAAGTACAATAAACATCAAATCGATTTAACATTATCAATTAAAATGGAAATAAATTAATAAATGAATTCCCTTAATTAATCATCAATATTCCAACTATAAGTAAAATCAAAATAGTCAATATTTGACATATTAATTCAATTTATATAGTAAGTAATATATTTGTATCAAACTAGTCATCATGAGTTCCTTAATTGATTAAAGAAAATAAAAATAGTTATCTAAGAAAATACAAATCAATAAATGACCAATCAATGTAAAATCCATGTGGCACACAAAATCCATTTATTACAAGAAAAAACAACAAATATTTTTATCTAAAAAATTGGGATGTGACACTAACAAAGCATTTCTTGAGAATTTCTAGATCCTATGGCATCATTTATGAGTGACAGATAGAAAAAATTAATAAACTCATCCTTATATTGTTTGATCAATTATAAATCAAGTGGTTTCAAGATTTATTATCTAGTTTTAATTTAGATTATAGTATATATTTCCATTATTTATATAATCTAAATTAGTGTACAATTTTAATTATTTTATATTGATTGGTTCAAAATAATCAAAATCATATTACATGGGCCTAATTTGTTTTTGGAATATTTCATTTTATTATCCTTATAGAGACTTCATTTCTTGTATAAGAATTAATAGTATTAAATGTATAATTGATACATTTATGATAAATGTTATGACAATGGTTAGAGTTAGCAGAAGAAGGGGATAATTGGTTGTGTTTGTGAGTCCATGTAGTGCACACATAATGCTATAAATTAAGCATGTATTCACTTTACATTTTGTGCCTTGAATTATCATTTTCAATGGTGGTGATTGTTTTAACCTTGGCATGTTCCACAATAAATTTGAAGGCAACTTTATCTTTATCAGGGAAACCATTTGGTAATAGATCTATAAAATACTCATCTGGTGGAATTTTGGGGATAATACATTTGAGTAACATGAAATTTTTGGTTGTTTCTTATAAGTTGAGTTACACTTTATTATGGTTTCAATTTTGGTTCATTTCAAATTCATAGATCCCAAGAAAGTTAAGGTTAGTTATATGCATGGTGCTTGATGGGTTCCTGTGGAACAAATATTCCAATTATTGCATTTGTATTTACATTTTACCTTCTTCCAATGTGTCACTATAACAAAAACATGTTTTATAAATGTTGTCAATTTCTATAGCTATGTGTTCAATATACCATGCATGGTACGTAGTTTTTATTTCTTCCTAGTGTGTGATAATTTTTTATTTACTTACATCAATGTATTTTGAAATGTTCTAGGATGGTTTATTCAATATAATCTTGTTAAAATATAATTTTTTATATAAAGTTGAGTCAATAGAAAGGATAATAGAGTAATGAGGGAAGATGTAGATAATTACTTTGTCTTGTTTTTCAATATACTATTTTGTTTTCATTTGGATATTGAAATACCATATTATTTTAGCTTCAATAAGAGAAAATGTATCTTAAAAACATGATCAATTTTTATATCCATCAATGGAAGATGGTGTGTAACTAGTTTCTTCTACTTCATTTCATGAGGCACACTTGAATGTTTGTTTACCTACATATAATGTAAAAAATGTGTGGATACATAATTATAGAGGGATATTTTGTATCATGTGGCATGTTTATTATTTATATATATCACAATCAACTATAGATTATATTATAAATTTGGTTTAGATAGCATGAATAGACTTTCAATTTCAAGAGTTTCTGATATTTATGTTTTTGATAAGGTAAGGCGGCAAACCAGGGGCTGAACCCTTCACAGAGCAAAAAAGACAAGAAGGCAAACAAACAAAATGCCTTCAGAGAAACAATGGCACTAGCCGAGAACCAACAGACACAAAAACAAGAAAAACTAGAAATATAGAGACCAGGGTCAAAGGGGACCCTCCTTACATAATCATTGATTTGATAAGATCATTAAGTTTCTCAGTATTATCCACATTGTCAGCAGGCTTAGTATTAACTGCTTCTTTTAGCATGGACATGTTCAGGAGGATTGTATTCTGGAGTCCCTTGGTGAAATTCTACTCCAACTTCTGAATACGATCCTTAAGGGCCCCAATTTTAGATTTCCAATCAGTCTCATTCTCTATTTCCTTTCCAACTTCCTTGACATACATTTTCCCCTTATTGTCAGTAGTTTCCATAGTGTCAGCACCATGCTCCTCAGTAACCTTAAAATCCCTAGTCTCCTGCTTCCCTCCTGTGTCCTCAAAAAATTTTAGTATATCTAACTCCTTAGACTCTTCCTCCTGAGTTTCTTCCTTTGAAGTGCTTTTTGAATAATCAATAAGTCTGGCTTTCGGGACTGGTTTACCAGCAATCCTCCCTGACCTGTGAATTCTGGAGGAGAAGCCTTCCTTATTAACTTTGGAAGACTTATAAGATTTGACACCTTGGCCCCCCATGGTCCTACCTAGATTTTTGTGGGTCCCCTCCATGGTCTCCCTAACATTCTCTTCCTCCTCATCAACCTTCCTCTTATTACCCTTCTTGCTTGCAAAGGAGCTAGGGGTGACAACAGGGGTCTCATCTAGGGTGGAGAAAGAAACATCTTTTGTTTTGGTAGGAGTAGGGGAAAAACAAGACTCATCAATAGCATCACCAGACATCAGATTGGAATGAATGTCTCCACTATCAATTCTGATAGTCTTGGATGGCTCAAGGGCTCAGTGAAAGTTGTACAAGTAGAAAATGAGGCCCTGGTGTAGGGGAATAGGGTTCATTTCTAGCTTTTTAGACATTTTAGCTTTCACCCTAAGGATAGAGTGTTCTAAAGAGGAGAGCAGGTAAAAAGGAAAACTAATAATAGCATTGCACCTAAAGTGATTTAACAGAGTAAGGTGGTAATTGTAAAACCTAGTAAATTGACCTTCGAGCATGAAGTACATCATGAGAATGAAGCACACTCCGTCCCATGGCTCAGGAAGTTTATGTTAACATCTGGTAGTATCTTTAAAATTTTATCACTAATTTTAAATATTATTTTTCTATATGAAAACATTGTACCTTGAAATAAATTCCTTATAGTCAACATTCACAAACCAAATTTCATGTATGATTGAGTTTTGAATGTTTAATCTATCACCATTCCAAGATAACATGTATGTTTTGTGCCCTTTATCATTAATAAACATGCAATGGGGATTTATATATAAATTGTAGAGTAGTGAAATTTATCCTTAAATAGATATCTTCACTACATTTGGTTTGGCATTGAGAATGGTTCACAATTTATTCATAATATTTAATAAGATCAATTGTATTTATTTCCAGGCTAGTTAATAGGAATGGATCATCAAGATTCAAGCAATGGAGAATTTGACTACTTTCACTCTCTCATAGGTTATGAGTTATTACTTAATGATCAAATAAATATTCTATACCACTCATTTCAAGAGGGTTATTACAATCTAATGTGTGTTGGGGTATTTACAAGTCCCCTAAAGCCACTTATATGGGAAGAGACTTAGTGTTTCCATTTTTACCTATTATAGAGACCTAATTTTGGTACAAGCCCCTTTTACCTTTCTTATTTTTCATGATTTATCACACATAATCCATGTCCACAAATTTGATTTGTTCAATATAACTTCCCCTTGGGTTTGACCTCATAATGTATCCTAATTGCATCCTTAAAACTTAAATTTTTATTCGACTATAGATACTAGAATTTAGTATTAAGTGCTTGACAATGATGAGATTGGAATACATTTAACACACATGATGAGTGCAAACACATGGTCCTAATCCTCCATTCCATCACATTATTTCCTTAATTTGTATTAATGGGTTAGATTAATCAAACTATGATAAAATTTTGAAATGAAATTTAGATCAATAGATATGGCATTGAAGCATACATCTAAATGTAAAACACTGAGATCTATTGTTATGATTTGATAAGAGAATATAATAAATATAAGAAGTACTAAATAAATAATGATACTTATATTTTTTGGTTAACTATTTAATTGTGATTGTATTATAGAAGTGAGAATAAGGAATAAGAAGACTCATTATCACATACCAAAGAGATTGGAGTCCCAAATTTAGTGCACATATTTTCCTCTAAAAACATGATTACTTATTTTTTTCTACATTATTTGGTGGTTATTGCCTTAGTCTACCTCGTGCAATAATCGGTAGCTATCAGAACATACTTGTCACCTTCTGATGATTTGGGGTTGATTACCCCTATGAAGCCCAATCCCCATTGGGCAAAGGTTTTGTCAATCATGACTAGTTGTAAAGGCATTGTTGCCTTTGGTTCTTTTGTGCCAAAGATCTGGCATGAATGGAATTCTCTCACATGCTTATGAGAATCTTTGAAGATGGTGGGCCAATAATAACTAGACCTGAGGATATTTTGAGATGTTCTTTTTCTTGACTCATGTTGAATTCCAAAATTCTCATGTAAAGTTCTCATTGTCTCAGTATCTTCTTCTTTGGAGACACATCTCAGGTATACACCTTCAAATTTATTTTGGTACAAGACTCCATTTTTGATTAGGTAATGAGTTGCCTTGAGCCTTAGAGCTCTTCTATGTTCCCTGGTTAGTCCTATATGACAAGTGCCATTGATTAATAAATGAATGATGGGATCATACCAGCCATTAGGTTAAAAATTATGTTAATCAACCTACATGATACTTAGATTAGGGCAAGTATTTACAATCATTTGAATCAGACACTGACATTTTACAAGTTTTGTAGTTTTCATCTCTATGTCATATTCTTAAATAATGGACATCCACTTACCTCTTCACTCTCCAAGCTCACATTGGCTTAGCATTAGCTTAGTGGATGGGTCTGGTAGAATGGTATGAACTTTGTTCCTAAGAATGTAGTGCCTAAATTTCTTAGTGGCCTTAACTAATGCAAAAGCTTGTTTATAAATCAAAAGATAATTTAACTTAGCATTTTTCAAATTAGTGTAAATAAAAACAATTAGGTCACATCCTTCTATTTTTTGAGTCAAAACAATAGCAATAGTGTGGTTAGAAGAAAAGGAGTAGAGATAAAAATCTTTTTTAAAGTTTGGACTTATTAAGACTGGAGCTTGGTGGATTTATCTTTTGATATCTCCAAGGCCTTCTTTGACTCCTCACTCTATGAGATTTTATCATCTTTCTTCAGCATATCATTCAATGGTTTAACAATCTTTGCAAAGCTATAAATGAATTTTCTCACAAAGTTTATTTAATCAAAAATGATTTCAATTCTTTTCTATTATTTGGAGGCTTTATCTTTGATATAGCTTCCACTCTTTTAGGATCAATAGAGATTCCATATTTAGTGATAATATGGCCTAATAATTTACCTTCAATGACAAAAAAAATGCTTTTTTGGGGGTTGAGGTAAATTCCACACCTTCTGCATCTTTCAAATACATATTGTAAATGCATGAAATGGTCCTCTCTATTCTGAGAGAAAATATTTAGATCATCCATGTAAATTATAATGCACTTAACAATCCATGTCCCTTTGAAAAGTGGATCCTGTATTTATCAATCCAAAAGGCATTCTTTTATAGGTAAGGGTGCCCCATTTAGTTGTGAATTTTGTCTTTATTATATCTTCTTTATCTACTAGCACCTGATTGTAGCCTAAAAATCCATCAAGAAAAGAAATCATGGATGAACCAAAAATAATTTGTATTATTTGGTCAAGAGAGGGGAGAGGATAATTATCCTTTTTAGATGCTCTTTTTAGATTTTTAAAAACAATAAATAGTCTAATTTCACTATTCTTCTTCCTAACTGGTACCAAATTATCAACCCAAGTAGAGTATCTAATGGGAAATGCAATTCTAGTATCTAAAAACCTCTTGATTTCTTTGAAAATCATAGGTTTTAAGACTATATTTACAAGCCTCTACTTCTAACGAAAAGGTTTGCAATTCTATTTGAGAGGTATGGTATGGGTGATGACTCTTGGATCAAAAATATTAAAGTCAACATAAGACCAAGCTATCACATCTTTATACTTTGTCAACAACTCTTTGGCCCTCTTATTTTCAGCACTTGTACATGTTTTTCTAATGTTAACAAGTTGAGTTTGATTTTGAAGCGCAAGATCAACTGCATTATAATCCTTTCCACTGACTTTTAGAATCTTAGAGGCTTTAGCTAGCTTATCTTGATCGAATAATATTTCTAAGGAAATCATCCCCTTGGGGATCTTTTTGTCATTCATTTGAATGACTTTGCCATCAAATTTATCTTGTCCAAATGCATTTTCATCAGTCTCATCAATGATATGAGCCTCAAATGCCCCTGAACTAGTCATGAAGTTTAGGATCTATTTGTCATCACTAAAGACCTACAGATGGTTTACATTATCTGAGATAGAAGGGTAAGGTGTCATCTCAATACTAAAGTTAGGTGAATCTTGGTCAAGCATGAGATTAGCTATAGTAGAGGCTAGCTCATTATTAGCTTTATTTTCATCCCTAGGGATAGAAATAATATTGAAGGCAACAAAAGATTTCACTAGATCCCAGACTCTAAATTTGTACCTCTTAAGGTATGATAGTTTACACTGATATTTGATTCTTACCTGATTGAATAATAGTTATGAATCACCATACACTAGTAGTTCCTTGAATTTGTTTTTGATGGAAAATTGCAGACCTAAGATGAGAGCCTCATATTCTACAAGGTTATTGGTAAAAGGAAACTGGAGTCTATAAGAGGCATGATATTGCTTACAAATAAGGTCAGCTAGAACAATACCTACCCTAGATCCAACTTTACACCTAGCCCTATCAAAATGCATCTTCCATAATCCAAGAATAGTATGAGAAGCATTAGGATCATATACTTTGGTATTTTTTAGAGTGAAAAATCCCAAATCAAAATCAATTATGTCGACCCTTTATTCAAGGCATTATATTCTATGATCATGTGTTTCATTCTTGGCTCCTTTTCAACTCTAATCTGGTTGAGAACTCCCTTCCAAGATAGACATAGCTATGAGTAGTCTATGGACATATATCTATTTATATCCTTTATCCATTCTCTTCTTAAATATAGTTCATATGCATTAGGGATATCTACTATTTGGATATCTATAAATTATTGGAATCTTAGCTCAGGAGCTAGTTGCATGTGGACATTTAGCAATTATCCAACCACCTTGACCCTAGACTTATCTAATCAAGTGACAACCCTGTTAGACTTAATGGGAGTTAAACCAAATTGCTTAAAAACACGTGCATGCATAATATTTATAGAGGCACCAGAATCTAACAAATAGTTATGCAAGTTATTACCAAACATTTTGACTATGAGCAATAAGGGTGGGGACTCTATTTTAGATTTTTACATAGCTAAATTTGCATTATTAGTCTTGGACATCTTGTTAGACTTCTTAGACAAGAATTTAAACAATAGATCTCTTTGCTTAGTTATCTATCTCAATTCATGCATAGTAATATTAGCTTTAATTTTCTTCATGTCCTCTACAATATTATAACCAATCATATTGGAAGAATTAGAAATATCAATACTAGGCTTAGAGGTACTTCCATTTAGAGGCTCTGGATTATTATTTGAAGTGGTAGTCAGAGGAGTACCAAATTTTTTTAGAGGAGTAGAAGTAGTCAAAGGATACCTCTATTCTTTGTTCCTTAGAGGATATGTCTTCTTTAAGAACTTCTGGAAGGCATAAACTTCTTCAGGAACATTGTCAAGTTTATTTTCTTTTTAGAAGTAAAAATCAAATGTTACCACCATGAAGGTCTGATCAATAGGCTTAGATCCTAAAGTACCTGCACCATTGTCTTTGTTAGGTACTACTTCAAAAGTGTCCAACTCTTATTTAAATGATTCAAAAGCTTTATAGAATTCAATGTAATCAATCTCACCATGATTATCAGTACAATGGACTCTACAATAATCTGGAAAGCAATATCAATAAGATTAATATCGATAGACTTCATTCTAGAAGATGGTTCATTATTATTATTTTTGTGGAAGCTATCATTATTAATCCTGTTATTTGGCCTATCAAATCTTTTGAAAGAGAATTTTATACTAGAATTCTCTTCAGTATTAGTAACTTGTTTTTAAAATTGAAGGAAGTCAATGCTTAGTTCTTAGACCATTTTTAGATTGGATTCATTCTCATTTTTGGTGGTTTTTGAATTACAAACCTAGTTGTTATTGGTACCAATGGCTTATACTAAGGCCCTTGGATAATTTGTATTAAATCAATTAGTATCAAGGTGATTTAATAAACCCAAATTCTATTTAGGATCAACATGTCTTTGAGGTAGTTGGTTCAGATTTGGGAGCTGGTTGACGACATACACATTCTAGTTGTTATTAGGAAAACCATTCAAGGTAGGCATATGTAGATTAACATTTGGGATAGAGTAATCCATCTGAAATTAAGGTTGCATTTGGTCACTAGTGATCACAACCTCAACATGGGCTAAATCTAGTGTGTTCATAGGACTTATAACCCTCTTTATGAATACTAAAATCATGGGATCAAGAGCATATTTTTAGATTTCCAAGGCTAAAACCTGATTAGGTTTATAAGGGTCAATGATTATTCTATACATATTATAAAATATAGCATTAAAATATCTTATAGGTTTATTGGCATCCCTTTCAAGGGTGGTAAACTATTAGTACAAGACATAAGGGCTAGTGATTTTGCCAAATTGGTCAATAAAAATATTATTAGATTCATCCTAGGTGGTAATGCAATTTTTTAGGTAGGTCTAGGAACCATTTATAGGTATCTTCCTTAAATGTGAAAGGAATCAACCTACACACTACATATTCATGAGTAAATTTAACAATCTTAATGTAACTTGGAAGGATTTAACATGATCTTCTACTATCACAATACCACTAGGACTAAAAGTTGGCAAATATTTTTTAGGATTATGAGGAAGGCCATGAACCACACCTTGAACATTAATAGGAGAGATTCATAACCATGACATACCTTGATAAAGGTTGAATGCAAGAGTACCTTAGAGTGGTAAAGTCAGTAAAGACTTTGAATGTCTTTGTCTAACTTTGTCTCACCTAGATTTCTTATGGATATCTAGTTCCAATAGATGTTATTTTGTTTTTGAATATGTTCTTATATGGATTCTTCGATATTCTATCTTGAGGAATTTGGATCCTATTTGAAATATGATGTGTCAAATCAACCTTTAAGAGAAACAGGGTTTAGATTTTTACATTAAGCAAATTTTATAAAGATTTATGTAAAAACCAATCAAAGGACATCAAAATTTAACTAATTATCTTAAGGATATGTCCAATTACATAAATATAGTCAATATTTTAAATTATAAACTCAAATAAACTTAGATTCACCAAAGATATATCAATATTTGATCAAAATAAGCTATTCTTACCTCAAATACTTTAGATTCTCAGATCTCAAGCTATCTTTACCGAAATTAAACATCTATCCTCAAAGACTCTTGATATTTGTCTAAAGGAAACACAAAGATGGGTCAAAGACCATGAATATCGATGATATTTACACTTTTGATTAAATAACTATGTAAATGTGTAAATATAACACCAATCTTTGATAAAAACACACCAAAATTAACAAAGATCCTATAAATTCACATGGAGGCCCTCCTTCTAGCACCAGTGGAAGCTTGTTCATGTACATAGGTTCTCTTATATTTTAAAGGACACTTCTCATTTTAGAATTTAGGGAATTAAAATCATGAGTAGCAAGTTATGGTAATATGGTTACCCATGCTAAAATAGGGGTAGAATAATAAGTTGTTCCACAATATTTATATTGATTGGTGGTTGGGAGCCACTGTGGTCAATATAAGTGAAATTTAAGATATTTGTGATAATATTAGAGAATTTTTGATCAAGTTATAAACTAAAGATTAATCTAGATGAATATTTATAGTGGAATTTAAACTAGAGTGATTTGGTTTAAAAGAGGAGCAAAAGGAAGAGTAGGGCAGAAAGAAGGTGTTCTGATTTTCAGTCCTAACATTATGACAAAGCTTAGATTTCATCAAGACATACATTTAAACCAATACATGACATAAAATAGCTATATCAAAGATCTAATCATGTACCAGGCAATTGTCTAAGGAAAAAATGGAACAGTGCAAATAAGAAATTAGATTCAATTTTAAGATTTATTTCACAAGAAAATTGCATTAGCACATCTAAAAGAGAAGTAAGGGAAATGAAATGAACCTAATATCTTTTAATTAACCTAGAATAAGCACAAGTTAACAACTCTACATTCATATATGCACATAATTAATCAATGAAAACCATTCAAATATGAACATCCAAATAGATAGTTGAGAAAGCAACCATAATAGTAAACACACAAACAAATATTGGACAATATTTTCAAAATTCCTTGCTTTTATCAATTTCTCAAAGTTTAAAAAGAGTCTTTGCTCAAAACATTTTTCCTTTATAAAATGGTAATACTACCTTTTATAAGATGTTAAGATAATACATCAATCAGTCATGAGATTAAAAATGTACAAAGGTAAGGACAACTATCCTTTTTACAAAGTTTGAAAATGCATTTCTCTTTCCAAAGTGGACTGACCTATAGAGAAATGTGCTAACAAACTAGTGCATGCCTTTACAAAAATAATATTTTACTTTTGAATATTATAAAATTTCTTAATAAATAGAATATTATTAGCTAGCTGGTTGGCCCTATGTTGAATAACTCTCCCACTACACCTAAAGGATATTCATGGACTTTTTATGCTATTCATAGACCATCCTTAATTTGATAACTAGATCTAAGAGGCATTCATCCTCTTGGTCAACCAAGTCATCAAAATCTCTATCATTCCTCACCATTGCTTCCTTGATATTCCTTGCCTCAGCTATTTTCTCTCCTATGGTCAGGATCATGCCCATGACCCTACTGTTATCACTCCCAAACTAGCCTTGACTCTTGATCTTGACCTCTTATATAACTAAGGTGACTCTGTGCTTGTACCATCATCTACAATTATGCTTAAGGAGCTAAGTGTGGTAGGCATGGTAAGCATGGTTACAAAGAGTTGCTCAATTTTATTTATCACCTCATTATCATCCCTTAGGACCCTCTCTAAGTTCTTCATCCAAGTACTCAAACCCTAGATCTTGTCAACAATTATTCCCATAATTACATTTAAATGGGCTAGGTTGATGGTCCTAAAGTCAAGAATCTGGTCCTCCACCATTATGCTAACTAGTTCCTTAATTTTGTCTTTTAAATTCTATAATTGGGATATTGAACCCTTGGCTATTGTATCTATGCGGGCCAATGGACTCTACCTTGTCTTCATTTCTTTCAAGGAATTAAACATATCATGAAAATATACCTCAAACATCTTTATCATTTCTTTAGGTAATAATAAGATATCCTATGTCTCAATATTTTCTTTTTCCTTTTGTAGGTTTTCTATCTTTTGATATAGTCCTTTGCTGCCTAATTTTAGTTGTGATAAATCATAATTAGCTAGTCTAACTATGTCTTCCTCATGGATTAGATGTTCACCAGTCGATTGACCTCCTACTAGAGTTAAGCCCACAAAAGGTTAAACTCTTTGAAAAATGAACTCCTCATTCCCAACCATGGTCTTCTTCCTTGTCACCCTCCCTAGGCCTATTTTCCTTAGATTTAATTGTACACTTACTAATGACTCTATGATCTTTGGAGTTTTTGGGACCTCCATCTATGTGCTACCTAAGGCTCTAGGTTTTTTTACCTAAGTGATACTTGAACCCCTAAAGTTGGTCATCCTTATTTCATCATCTTCTTTTATTAGAGACACTATCTATGGCTTTAGCTCATCATAAACAATGATGTTAACTATCTGGGTCATGGCCCATGAATGCTACAATGTTGGGATCTTTTGTATTTTCCCATAAATGAACCATTTAGGGATGTTTAGACCATGAATGGGATTCTCGTCACTAAATAAGTTAACCTCGCTCAAAATATGGGTGAAGATTAATTTTGGCTTCTTCTTTGTAACTAGGACCAATGCCAACTCAACCTTCCTCTTGTGTAAGGGTGCAACTAGAACTAGGTCCAAAGCTATCTCCCTCCCCTTTCTCTATTCTACTTCCTTATTTTGAGCTGGGGGATCCTCAATATTTTCTTCTTCTTCATCTGATCCATATGCCTCAATAATTTCTTTAAGTGCATCCTCCACTGTCTCCCTAGGACCTAGTGTAATCATGTCAAGGAACTCAAGTGGGGACTTTGGTCTTTTAGGCTGGGCTGAAGATGAGGTCCACTCACCAGGCCTTTCTTCTAATATCTCCTTCCTAGGTCCTTGTGAAACTAGTGCTTAAGGTTGTTATAGTGGTGCTCTAGAGGGGGCTTAGGAAACAAGTGGTATTGTAGGGCCCCCATCTACCATATCTCACCAAGTTTTTCATCTCTAGATAGCCTGGGATCAAGCCTAATATTATGTTTCTTCAACCTACCCAACACTCCTATGAAATTGGTGGCATTGATATAAATCATGTCATGAACACCAAGCCTATGTTCATAGGGGTAATTCATTGTTTTTTATTTCAAATGTTTTGTAACCCTATCATGAGGGTCTCACTACCTCAAATCATCTAATTTTAAGTTTTAGGAGTCTTTATGTTTGGCAATGACATCCAAATTCTCCTAATTATGTAGTATAGTCCTACTAATTTTAAAAGAAAAGGGGTGAAGGATTCATTTCTTTTTTTGTTTACACACACCATCTATGCCATGGAAAAGTTGGTATACAACCTCTTGTTCTGCCAATTTGGTTAGCACATGGACTTGTAGTTTGAGGGGATGAACTAAGGTCCCTTCTATTCTTATAACTGTGAAATATGGATACAACCAAATGTACCCAATAAAATCCACATACTTCTTAAAAATAGGGTTGAATCTGCCCATGGGGATCTCTATAATAGCTTTTACCAAATATGGATATACATAATCACAAATAAATTGTACATTGTGTCTATATTTGAATATGTGAAAATTGTAATAGTGATGGGAAATAATGTGTCTCCCATAAAGCGACCAATTATTTATGTTAGGTATCTTGGTGGTAGACAAGAGGGCATCTAGAAGATATGACATCATAAAGAAGTGGCTACTAGTTTTCTTATTCATGGCTGAAAATTGTTGTTTCAAACAAATGTTAATCATCTCACCTATTGGGGGAGTGAGTCCTTTTTCTACCATAAATTACACATAGGGCACCCAAATTTTATTAACATGTGTGGTGGAAGGGGATCTAGATAATATATTCAACAAGGTCATGATTACTCTCATCCCTTCACTAAATTGAATAATTGGTATCTTCTCATTGGGGTCTTGGATTACATGGTTTCCAGTGAGTAGTCATGGGTCAAGGACAATATTCAATTCATTCTTACTAGTGCATGCTCTAATTGTAGGAAAGTCTAACTAGGGCTTGTCTAGCTTGTAGTAGATTTCAAATGCAAGAGGGGAAATATATGCTACTTCTCTTAAAGTATGTTCATTAACTATCTAATCTTGATCAATTTTACAGTCTATGAAAATGGGGGTAATAACATCAATACAATGCAATGCCTCATGATTTTTAGCAACATAGTGGATACTAGTCATATGGATTGAGGCTAGGTCATTGTACCTATGGAGGATTGAGGCATTCTTCTGATTGTCTCTTATGATGGCTTGCATCTCTTCAATAGTCCAAAAAAGCTCAAACTAGTTTATGTTTCCTGTGTTTAGTGCTGCAACATCAAATTTAGTATCCTTGAATACTCTTCCCTCATTATCTAAAGTTAAATAAAACTCTATGTCATCCCATTATGACTACCTCTATGCTACCATGATTGTGAAACTTGAAAATGGCTCACTAATGGTCTTCAAATAGCCTTTGGATTAGTTTGCTCTTACTTAGATAACAACTGGACTATTTCTAGCTCAACTATGATTAATTAGAGTTCAAATTAAGACTTTATATAGAGGTTAGGGCTTATTTATATATTTAATGGTGATGGTAGATTAAACTTAGGCTAATTAATTCCTTGGATTTTATTGAGACCCCTACCTTTATACCTTTTTTCTCTTTGTGCCCATGAAATCTTTGATTTTGTCATTTTGTGCTCATGTGGTGCTTATGCGGTAGCTTTCATGGCATTTTTCATAAATTCCTTAAAGGAACTAGGCATTTTATTTTAAATCTTTCTTTTAATTTGTGTTGTATCTTTTCTCATCGATCAATGCAGACTATTGATCATGATCCCTGAGCTTGCAAGTTATTGGTTTTCTTTGAATCAACCTCCATGGTTGTTCCACTTGGCACCTTCACATGCCTCCTAGGCTCTATATTTAATTAGTTAATGCATGATCACCACATGTCAATCCCATGGGTCTTAGAGAGTCTTGTTGAATAGTCTTTGTCAATTATGCTCTGTCTAATTGGCTTTCTTTGATTAACTGTGAGCCATTGATCTTGCAAAATGCATATACTTTAATTAGTGTCAAGATATAAAATAAAATTAGGCTAAGTAATTTAGACTAAAGTTTATTTCATGTTAATAAACATGATATAGACATTAGGTTATAATATTTAAGCTAAGTTTTAGAACACATATAAAAGGGGCCCGATTAATAAAAGGATCTAATGTAAGTTTTGACCTAGGTTTTATTGTGTTGAAAAATACAATAAAATTTTAGTTTAAAAATTATAAGCTAAGTTTTATGGCATAGGGACATAATATAATTATTTATCCTAAGGTTTATTGTATTTAAATAAATTCAATTGAAACCTTAGGATAGAGACTTAGGTTAAGTGCCTACGAATATTATACCATAAGATCATTTTATCATTGAAGTTCAAAAGACCTTAAGTGCTTTTATATTTTATAAAAATGGGGGTTCATTGAATTTGAAACATAAGTAATAAGCTTTAGTAATGTTTTAAAGCATATTCTTATGTCTAAGAAAAATAATTAATGAGCTTAAATTTAATGGCCTTGGAGACGTTAATGATGGTCTTGTGATCATTGAATGATGTTCACGAGAACATCAAATTTATGTTAATGAAGATCATTACGTCCATATATCTTTGATTTAATGTGCTCCATCCAAAAAAATATAGATCATTGATTAATATCTAAGCACATGCATACCATTGGTCCCTGCAATCATGAAGAGGATCGAGTTAGCCCATGGATCAATGCATATGAAAATTAGACTAAGTTAAAGACCTAAGTATTTAAAGCATAATAAAATGGGTCCCTTCACATATTAAAGTCATAACCAAAGATTTTAGATTAAGGTTTATTATATTTAAATAATACAAAAATCCTTAGGGTAAAAACTTAGGTTAAGTTTACATTTTAATGCATTAGGTCCTTTTAACTCTAAGCCCAAATATGAGAGTACCACATGGAGACTCCATAGGAATACTCAACCTTTGACTCTGTTTAATCCTAGGAAGGGTCCATAGAGCGTCGATAGATATTTGAGTTCCTAAAATGGTGACACTTTTCATCATCATGGGGTTTTCTTAGGACTTTAACATTTCAACACTAAATTTGCTCCATTAGATCATTTATGGGTGAGCCAACATGGACCATTGATCACAATCTGGATGCTTGCACATGATTGGATCTTTTCATAAGTTTTATCCTAAGGTTTTATTGTATAAAAAAAATACAATGAGACCTTAGGGTAAAAATTAGGCTAAGTCAATGCTTAATAAAGAGGGACCTAGTCAAACTTGAGGATGAAAATATGTTGTTTGATCTTCGATCCTACTTAAGTGCATATCATTGATCATGATCCTAGGGTTCACATAGGATTGGTTTGATGGATCAAGGCTTTAGATTCATTGGGTTTCCTTCACTCTATTTGATCATTCTCCATGATGAAGTGAGAGCCATTGATCTTGTAAAGAGGAAAAACACCTAAGTTAGGGCTCAGGTTCATATAAAAATGTAAGATAAAGTTTTAAGACTAAGGTCTCATTTGTGTTAATAAACATGAATGTGGATTTAGGACTAAGAATTTAGGTTATGTAACCATAGGTACCACATGACGTAAAGAATGGGAATAAGTTAGGAACATAAATTTCCCTATAAACATAAATGTTAGACCCTATTAAAATAAAGAGGACAAAATAAGGGAAATATAAAGGAACCAAGCATAATTTTTTAGGCTAAGGTTTGGTCATGTTAAGAAACATGACCAAGACTTAATATAAAAATTAGAATTAAATATAAAGTAAGTTTATAAATATTCTTTCCAAATTTTCTCCTACCAAATTTAAATTCAAACCAAGGGTCTAAGCTAGGGTTTTCTAAAGGAGGGCTTCAAAACATGAATCTAACTATGAGCTCTCACTGACTAAAGGCTAGTAAGAGCTTGAATGAGGATAGAAGTTTGAAAATCTCTAGTATGATCCATTAATAAGAGATCCATGAAAATTGTAGATTAAGACATGAGGGCCAACTATTAGCAACATTAGGCAAGGTTAAAGCAAAAAAATGAAAAAATGGGCCAACTTATTAGGCGTGGATGATCTTCAACTTCTAATAATGTGCAAAATATTAAGCTTTCAATGTTAAGGTTCAAAGTATGCACAAGGGTTCATATTTTTCATAAATGGGGGTATGTTGACCTCAAAATTTATCTCTAAACATGATTACCTAATTTATTACGATAGTGAAACCTTCACCATATAAGTAATGAACTATCCTAATCTGACCACGAGCCTTATTACATTATACATGCATGCAATCATTGGAATCCTTAAGTATTAGGAAAGGATAATTTGGTCGACACTGATCATAATCCACTTTAATTATTATATAAGTATAATAATATTCGAGAAAAATGACATAAAAATAGTCATATTATCTTTAGTATTTCCATTTGAACATCAAGCATAAATGTAAATATAGTAACACCTTTTTTGAATTGACCTCTGATTCAAGTTCTTCTTACTATACTTGATGTAAGTGGAAATAAAATTAAACATTGGATGGAATTGTATCTATCTTACTTAGAATTTTTAAGTAAATATCAAGGTTTTCTTTATTGGAATTCAATTTCAAATTTAAACTTAATATATAACATATTATATGATCTTAGGATTTTACATGTACCACATGAGGTAGAGAGAAAGAAACTAATATAGGAATCTCATTTCGAAAAGATTGTGGGATAATTTATAGTTTAAAAATCCCATGTGGTTTTATAAAATTACTTATTTTAGCCACACCTCAAGTCAAATATTGTTAGATACATCAAGTATTGTATTACATGTGTAATTTATAAATTGGTTGACTTAAAAAAAAATGATGTATACACCTCTACTGGATCCAAAAATACATTCATAATCCATTTTCATGGAATTTCACTTAGGATACCCTACTTACCAACATGTTAATGATTGTGTTTATATATTACTCGATATATTATCAAAGATGGGGATTCTTATACATTGTAAGAGATCAATATTAGCTCTAGAAAGAACTCAATTATATTTTTAGCATGTTAAGATTCACTTTGTAATCCAAAATAACTATCATATTTTATATGGATAAAATATTCTTATGCACTTTATGGAAAGTGCTTGGTTTTGTTAAACACAAATATTAATAATTTTGTCACATTTCATCCTCAAACAAATGGATAGACAAAAGTTGTAAACAAGATGATAATACATCTTCTATGAATGTATAATTTAAAGAAGCAACACACATGGCATGAGATTATTACTTTCATTCAACATGGATATAATATGAACCTTTCACAACTCTATAGATTCTTAAATATGGATTGAAATGTTAAATTAGTCTTATACACTTAACAAATATATCTCAAGGTTACACCCTTTAGTTTGACCTTCCTCATAGCTAAAAGGCTCATACTCACCACCTCACTTTGTCTAATTAATTATTTGTTAATCCAACCCTGATTAAACTAATTATTTAGATCACATGTAACCATAAAGATCCTAAATTTGATATATATCATTCATTATATGTAATAAAACCTTAACAAATTTATTCTATCATGGACAATTGTGTTCAGGTTCAGATAATAGTGTTCTCTATATTGTCCCTAATATGATGCAAGTTTACTTACATTAAAAACACTAAAATTTAAAATATTTTGAAGTGTATGAGTCAGCCTAGTAATGAAATTAAACCTTATACAAGGATTATTTGAAAAGAGCTAATATAAAGATAAATAAAATCATACTCATTAGAAATATAGCAATTAATAAACAACCACCTACTTAGGCTCAATAAATCAATTGAAAAACTAGGTTATTCTACCATATTCATTCCTATTTGCATATAAATCATAGGAGTATTCATACTACATTTATTATGCACACAAAAGATAACCCATGAGACATAATTGTCAAGTTACAATCTAAATCACTATATGCATCTTGATATAGTATATTGCACCCTTGTGCACACACATTCCTAAACATAGGGGATAAATAAATAATTTTTAGGCCCTCATTGGATGATTGGATATGTAGGTATCACTCATTGATACAGGGGTCTTTGAGGCCATCTCGACACCGTGATCTCATTAACCCATTTTTGTTAAGGTAACCTAGTCAAAGGTGAAGAGCTAGGGTTAGAGCTACAAATAATCATTGAAATATTATATATGAGATCTAAATATATCATATCAAAGGTGATATAAAACCCAAAAATATATAAGAGATTGTATCTTTATACAATTGATGTACCATATAGGATAGTTATGTTAGGATTTAGATAATAACATCAACATAAGTGTCAACATGGAGATGAAAGTGTCCAAGTAGACATAAAGAATATTTATAGAATCTAATGACTAGATACTAAAATTTAGATAACCTATTTACACACTTGTATATCTCAAATCTATTTTCACATAATTTCATAAGCTAAGTATTTTTTTCTTTTTGATTTTGCAATCAAAATATTGTTTGGCATTGTACTTTCTATATTTAGTATTTTCATAATTCAAAACTAAAATTGAATATCATAAACTAAATTATTTAAATTGACCAACTTTGAGGAATAGGTTATCTTACTCTTGAATATCCTATTACTCCTAAAACTTAATTCTAAAAAGGGTTAAACATTTTATAAACCTGATGTGAAGAGATCCAAAATCAAAACTGAATTTTTAGCTCAAATCTCACATTGCTATAAAATCAGCTTTTATATATACAAAATTCAAAATGTGATAGTAATACACATACATTTATATATTTTTCTAATGTTGTGCCCAATAAAAGATCAGTTAAAAATCAAGAGTTAAAATAAAATATATTTACACTTATTTACATAATATCCAAAAGGATAATAGAATTCCAAGTTAAATTATAAGGGTATTTATTGCCTCCTTTAAAACCTCTAAGAAGAACAAAATATTATTTCAAATATCATAAAATGCATGGACATCATACAAATAATTGTTTGGAATTATATAATAAGGTCCAAAGCATAGTTTATAGTGGTGATCTTATAATATATACATCTCATGTTTGCTAGTAAACATTCCAAGAAAATTAAAAAAATAAAGAAATCCAAAAATTCTAGAAAAAAAAATATTCAAGAAAATTAAAAAAAATTAATAATTCAAAAATACCAAAAATATTTAGCATTTTGCATGTTTTATAGTTTTTGGATATGTTGTTTAGTTTATATTAGTAGATATCATATCATTTCTATACACACCTATGTTTCATGGGTACTTGAATGTGATATAGGCATGTATTAGACTCACAATATCTCAAGAATATATATTTGTACCTTTTCTCTTACAATGTGATATAGTATGTTGGGGGCATATTACTTATATGATCATGATTGACACATGTTATATTTTTGTATTATCATTTTACATTATCTTACATATCTTATATATATTTCACATGCCTATACTCATGTTTCTATCTTACAAAGTGTATTTGATATGGTATTCTACATGATTTTTTTATAACACATTTATGAAAGGACTAGTACCACATGATTATGCTAGTTAATTATATCTCATTGCGTAATCATTTTACATTAGCTTACTTGAGTGTGTTTTTTGTTTATTTCTTTGCCTTGTGGAACATTTGTACATGTTCCTTTGTTTGCTGGCCATAGTTTCATGAGTGTTTCTAGTTTATTTAGTGTGTGGAAATTTTCACATGTCTTCCATTTGATTGTGTGTAATTTGAACATGCCCCTTGTTTGTGATCTCCTTGGACTCCTGTTAATGTGGTAATTAATTACTCTTGCATGTGTGTTTTATTTTTTATTGAGATTATTATCTACTATAAGTTGTCATGATTCACATCATGCATATTAGGGATTTTTATGTATGCATACTTCAAAATTAAATGATATATCTAGTTTGACATGACACTATAATAAGATTCTTTACTACATGATTCACATAGATACAACATAGTTATCTTTTATTTTTGAGATAATGTGATTATCTCTTTTTACAATCCCATCACTTCAAAATGGGGGGCATATTAGTGGGGGAATGTCATAGAATACATGAATCCACATACACAAATTTTATATAATGAATAAAATTTGATTAAGTGTACATAGTTTATATGATTCAAATATACATTTGGAACATAGTTATATGCATTAGGCATAGATTTTGGATAAATATTTTAAGATTTGTGATACATATTATATACATGTTATAAATTAGAGGTTACATTTTCATAGATACTTAGCTTGAGACATATTCAAGGTGTATTTTCACCAAATTATAGATACACTTTCAAATTATACATACATATATGCACTGACCTTACCAATATGCATCATTTGGGATTTTATCTACTGTAGTAGTTTATCTCTTTTTTATTATTGTGATATATATTTTTCATCCTTTATGGAATTATCACTATGATTATATTATTTTGGGTTGATATGGTTACACAATTTGACTCAAGAGAGATTGGATAAATGGGATATATTGGCTAGATTGGTTATACTTGAGTTGTGCGATTAAAATTTTGTGTTCTCAATGGACTTGGCACATTCATTATTATACAAAATTTGGGGCATGATAACACTCTAGTTCACCTCTTAATATCTCCAAGGTTTAGTTATGAACCTCTCTCCAATGCTTCAGCTAAGAAGTATCTCTACAAAGATAAACTACCAATGGGAAACATAGTTTCATTGACACATAGGTATACTCCTTCCTTACTATCTTTATTTCAAGTAATTTTAAATAATTTAATTTCATATTATATATACTAATTAAAACTTAAAAATTTTCTTGGTTGAATGTCATTCACATACTTTAAATTAAATTGGGGTCAATAAAATATAAGGTGTTATACACACCAAGGTACACTTTTTTTCATTTAACCTAGTTATTTCATCCTTATGAATTACTAGATTAAATGCGGGGCGGGGGGGGGGGGGGGGCAAGGAATGTGGATTCTGAAATCTAGATTTATATGTTTAACTAGTCTTGTACACTTGAAAAATGTATCTCAAGGAACTACCCTTAATTTTGACCTTCCTCACAGCCAAAAGGCTTGCACTCACCACCTCACTAAGTTTAATTACTTATTTATTATTCTAACCCTATTTAATCTAATTATCTAGATCCCCTATAACCACATAATGCCTAAAATTTGATATATATCCTTCACTGTTAGTTATATAATGCAACAAATTTCTTCCATCCTAGATAATTACATTCAGGTTAGGATAGTAGCATGTCCACACTACCATTCTTGATCCACTGCAAGTGTCCTTACCCTATAAACACTAAAATTTTCAAATATTTCAAAGTGTATGGGTCAGCCTAAGAATGTCATTAACCTTTTTGTGAGGATTATTTCAAAATATCTAGTACAAATACAAGTAAAATCATACTCATTAGACATCTAGAAATTATCAAGCAAACACCTACTTAGGCTCAATCAATCAATTGCACAACTAAGCTATTATACCCTATTTATTCCTATTTTTGTATCAATCATAGGATCAGTCATACTATAAGTTTGAAGCACTCAAAATATATCCCATGAGCCATATTTTTCAAGTTAAAATCTAGATCACTACATGCGTCTTCATATAATATATTTTGCTATTATGTACACACATTCCCACAAAGAGGAGAGAAATACATAAGTCTAAGGCCCCCCTTAGAGATTTGGTTATGTAGGAAGTACTCATTGATAGAGGGGTCTTTGATTTTATCTTGAAACTAGGAGCTCACTAACCAAATTTTGGAAAGGTAACCTAACCTATGGTAGAGAGCTAGAGTTTGAGATACAAATAATAATTGATAGCCTGTACACGATATATATATATATATATATATATGTATGTATGTATCATTATATATATATCATGTACAAGGTATCAATTATTATTTTTATCTCAAACCCTAGCTCTCTACCATAGGTTACCATAGGTAGAGAGCTAGGGTTTGAGATACAAATAATAATTGATAGCCTATACAAGATATATATATATATATATATATATATATATATATATATATATATATATATATATATATATATATATATAATAGAGAAAAAACCATAAATACCCAAGAAATCACATCTTGATACAACGAACATTATGTATATGATATTTGCATTAGGAGTTAGAGAGTTGCATCGATGTAAGTATTCATAGGGTGACATAAGTATCCAAACAGAGAAAAATAATATTTATAGAATATGAAGATTGGTTCCTAAGAATCAATTAGCTTGTTTCCATACATGTACATCACAGATCTATCAACATACTAGTGTATAAGATAAGTATTATTTATTCTTCATGAATGTGCAATGGAAATACTATTTTTTATTATACTTTCTATACTTAGTATTTTCATAATTCAACACTGCAATTGAATATCATAATCTAATTTATTTAAATTATCTTGATTTGAGGGATATGTTATCTCACTTTTGAATATCCTATTCCTAATAACCCTTAATTTCAAAAAGGGTTAAATAAATTCGAACACAATTAAACATTTTTAGGTCTACTTGTACTTCAAACATTTGGGACCCATTGACATAGATTATCTTATACTACATCAATAGTAGAAACCCATTTAGCTCAAAATGAATTTTAAAATGTTGTTTAATTAATTGATCACATTCAACAAGTGTAGACCATTTTTCATGAGGCAATGCTAAGTAAAAGTAGCATCATGATCAACATCAAAAATTGCATAACTTCTAGGTTTGTGATTAAGTATGGCTTCTCTTGTAGAAGGAATGATTGAGATAACCTTATAATAAGATTTGTCCACTTTGTTATAGGTCTTACATGATCACCTAGAAAGTATGAGATAAAATTTTGTGTTTAGTATTCATTATTACATTGTATTTAATTTATTATTTAACATATAACTCTCAAAACATTATTTTCTACATTTTATGGATACATCAAATTTTTTAGAGTCATTTTAGCAAGTAGAGTTAATCTTGGTTGTATTGGAATGGTAGAATGAAATAAAATAATTGATGTTTGAGTAAAATTGACATGTAAAAAAGAGATCCCTATATTTTGTATTAAAAAATCAAGACAATTACCTTCCCAATAAATATTGTTTATAAAAGTTCAAGTTATGAATCTATTTCCACATCTGCTTCTAAAACTACATGTAACAAGGACTATTTATCTTCAAGCAAGGGTTATTGATATAATAGGACATGATCCTTAAATTAAACTACATTGTTTCTTTGCTGAATTATTTATGTTCACTATTAGCTCCAACCTCATCCCCAACATACATGTGCATACCATGAAATCATAACTCCTCTTCAAAAATGTTGAATAGCTAGGACATTTTTAATATTGTACCATAAAACACTTTGGTACTATTTCATAAAATGAAAAACTAATGATTATTTATGATGTGATTCTTAACAACTCTTATAATGGTTCAACCAAAGCTTCATCTTCCTCTATTGTATATTGATATACTTTTCTATTAGTTTTAATATGTTACTAATATAGATATAAATTAGATTATGTAGACATCACACATCTAATGTATTAGATCTTTTATAAAACTATGAATAATAAAATTGTATAAATACAGTTATAATATGGTGTTCATTATAGTTTTTCTCTTTTTCCTTATCGTACTACACTCTGACATATCACTCAGCCTCTATCATTCAATATATGCTTCTACAATAACCCATTTTATTCATTAAGTGAGGTTGTTCATCTAGTCTCTTCTGAGTCCCTAAGCAATAGGGCAAATTGGATAATATTATATTATATAATTATTTTTTAACCTTATTTTTTGATCCTATGTAATATGTGATACTTTATCACTCCTAGTTGTGAAGTTTTTATGACTAAGTTAGCAAGTTGAAATATTTTAAGCTCTTTTATTCCTATATTTATTGAATCCAACATATTTATATTTGTTAGGACCCTTTAATATTGGCATATTTAGGCATACAAAATATATGTAATTTTTTATTAAAATTTAATCAAGTCTGTATACAGTTTTTACTTACATGTTTTTTGTCACACTTTTTAGTGTTGATATTTATTTGTATGCTTCTTACTCCATGAATGAATTTACATATCGTGTGTGTGTGTGTGTGTGTGTGTGTGTGTGTGTGTTTGTACACACACACACACACACACACATATATATACATACATATACATATATACATACATATAAACACACACACACACACACACACACACACACACACACACACACACACACACACACACACACACACACACACACACACACACACACACACACACACACACACACACACACACACACACACACACACACACACACACACACACACACACACACACACACACACACACACACACACACACACACACACACACACAAATGGAAACCTCAATCTCATGAGGGTTGCCTCAATGGTTTTAGGGGTTCCCTCAAACTACTCTATTTGTGTGTGTGCATACACATGAGTGACTATTTGCATATGAGGGAAAAAATGTCATATAATATACATGTCACTATAAATCACATGGTGATAGTAATTGAAAAATGGAATTATCCCTAGTAAAATAAAAAAAATTGTGTTCCCTCGTAAATATTAAAATTATAGGTAACTCATGGGATATCATCATTTTATTTTGGGGAATCCTTTGTTAGTCATATAAAAAATCAATGGCATGAGTTTTACCTTAATTTTTCAATGGGTTTCCCTAAATTAATAGGTCTATAGGTGTGAAAATGAGCTCTTATCCACACTAGAGGAAATAATTAATATATAATATACATATAATTATATAACATATGGCGATTATAATTAATAAATTGTGTACTTCTTAGTGATAAATAAAATCATGTAAAACCTAAATCTCATGAGGGTAACCTAGAATGTTTGATGGGTTCCCTTTATTTTTTTAGTTTTTTGACATTAAGATTAATTCCTAGTGTAGGCATCTAATGTTTGAGGGTAACATAGAATGTTTGATGGGTTCCCATAGTGTCGTTTACACATTTTTAACATGCTTGTATACTTAGAACATTTAATACCCACACTACTCTATCTCCAACCTTTAACCAACTTATCATTAAATCTACACATATCTCTAATAATTTGGAGTTCTAGTATTTCCATTTGTGGTTTTATAATTGTTGACATTGAATTTATATATTACTTTAATTAGTTTTTAACTAGTGTGATGTCGAATTCCATTAATTATATTATTTATTTTAACTAGTGTGATATTGTATTCTAATATTTATATTATTATATTCAAACTAGTGAAAATATTATTCTAATTATATCTTAATTGGTTTTTTCACCTTTTCATTCATATCTAGGGGAAATGGGCCAATAGTTTAGCATAGTCTAATATTTGAAATGGGTCTTGATCAAATGACTCCCCATAGTTGTCATAGTACCAGCCAATAGTTGTCATAATACTAACTAATATGTCTATAAATTTTAACTCATATCAACCAATAAAATCATGACATGTAATATTCAAAAATATAAGATCACAAGTATACATCATCTACAAGTATCAAACAATAAATTTTATCTGTCAAAGAGTTATCCAATTTTAAAATTATAAAGCAAAATTAGTGACCACATACATTTATCTAAATTTTTAATGTTCACACATTATGTACCATTGTGAAATAATCAATCATTTCATAAACACATTTGTATGGCTTAAATCAAGGTTCACACTTAGTTTCATGCCACATACATATCTTCATGACAAATGGACCTAATCATAATCTAAATTGAAATTCATAAACTAATGCATCCATGAAGGCCCCTTTGTATTTAAGTTTAAGATGTTCACTACAATATTCCATGAATTTTCACCTCATGATACCATTTTTATTACTAGATATTCACTTTTATATCACAAGTTTATTTCAAATATTGTATGTAATTTATTTGTTTTTATGATATGATCGTAGTATGTTGGTTTATTTTATGTAGCAAAAAGTGGATACATAAACAAATGTATTAAATTTAATGTTTCAAGGGATCCAAAAAGTTTATTGAGGCCACCTTGAGAATAAAATATACCTCTTTAAATGACCCAAAACAAATTGAGTATCCCTTCTTCTAGAGTTCATAGTAAAATTAAGAAATCATGATTACTACATGTAATTTGGTTTTGCATGACCTAAAAAAATCCACATAACCACAATTATGTACATAAAACCTTTATGTAGGGTAATTACCCCTAGAATATTATATGGGGAAGATTATTTCCCTAGGGAAACATTCATACAATTCAGAGTGTATCAATATGCAAATCATAGTGATAATCTCAAGACTATATGGTGGTAGATACCTTCCCAATAGGACCACATAAGTGTCCTCATCCTATCTAAAACTCACTTCTGTGCAATTATAGGTATAGGTTAGGGTAAATTATTCAACCCTTGGAATGTTATGGAAGTACCATATTGATAGGAGTTCATTTTTTATTTAAACAACATCCTTTTTATAATCAATGTTCATAATGAAGAAGACACATTTGTTCTAACTAAATTAATCAATGGCATATGTTTGAACAAGTTAAATAGTTTATAAATACACTTATAACTCATGAAATTATAATATATATCCACATTTAATATGTTCCATATAAATGAAGAGCCCATTGTAATAGTATCCATATTTAGTTCATTATACCATGATCTATAGTTTTGGGAATCATCAAACTACGTGCCTTCATTCTATATGTAATCATAGGATACTAAAATCAAATTAATTTTTTATAATATTTGTCAATGTTATAAATGACTATTATGCTTTTGATTATAGTGGTTACTTATTCTTACTAGACCATCCCATAATTAGTCACTTAGAGACTTATATCTCTCAAGTGGTAATTACTTGTCAATTGGTCCTTGACATACAAATCATAAAAGTATGTCACTTATTTATATGATTTATATTTTTTTTTGTGTTTTACCTTAGTTTCCATGATCTCTTACTTTAGTAACATCAATCTATTTGTACTAACAATTTAGAAATTCAACAATTATTATCAAGTTTTATTTGAAACACTAATAGGCTCATTATACTTTAGGCCCAAGAATGGTTTTACTTTCCATGAGATGATCAATTTATTTATCATACTTATATACATTACTTAAATAATCATAATATAATAATTAAATTACATGAAATAATAACTACTCATTATAATTTGAAATAGCTTGAGTGTATATTGACACTCTAATGTCATTCTATAATCTTGCATGGATATATTAAGAATAAGAACATCAGCTATAAAATTACTTCTAATATTTCAAAAAAAATGATTCATTCCGTACTTATAAATCTCAAGAACTTCATTTCATTTTATAGAATGGATTATGCAACTATAAATAATTCAAGGTATTCTCACATCCTTTGTTTTGATAATAGAATACCAAACAAGGATAATCTAACTTTAGGAATTAATTCAATCTTTAGATTAAGTTCAATAATAACTTTAAATCCTTGGTACTTAACTAAAACATACTCAAAAAATGGAGTAATAATGTGTTCCTCATAATTATTTTAAAATCTTGTAATGATGAAGATAAAATAGACAATAATTTATGTAACTCAATGCCTTAACTGATTTTGATAAGGATTATTTTGAAAAATTGCTTGTATGATTGTAGCATGCCAAATAATTAAATAACATCAACTTATTATCAACTTCTTAACATGTCATAAGATGAATTTAATTTTTGGAAACTACTCACATATAAAATGCATTTTTGGAATTCAAAAAGAACTCATAACTCATGTTGTAAGAGTGTTGGTACAAAAGTATAAAATTTACAAGTTTTAAAATATAAAAACTTAGATTTAGTATGCAAGTGTAGCCATTATAAGTCCTATACTTGCAACTCAACCTTTTTAACAAATAACTTAGCCTTATCAATTAATTATTGAACTATAAAATCAAAATTTTAACCACTAATGACTAATATATAATTGAATTGTTAACACTATAACAAATATATTTATGTGAATGTAATAATAACTCAAATGTAACAGTTAACCCTTCCATCTACTTAGAGGTATAAAAATTCCTATTTAACCAACTGAATTAATCAATTAAGAATATAAAAAGTGATAAAATAATGAAAGAATAATATTATTAAATTAACATGTTTCTAATTTATGTTAGAGGTAAAATCACTACAGGTGAATCAGTGATTCTAAATAATCCAATTTAATTCCCAACTTTTAAACATTCAACACATACAATTATGATGCACACAAATTAACCATTGCAATGAACAAAAAAGATTTAACAATATCAAACACATACCACAAGATATATGTGGGAAACCCTCTTGGTGGATAAAACCCACTAAATCCTACAAGATGGACTATAGTATTATAAAGATAAAATTCAACATTTAGACTAGAACAACTGATCAAGGAACACCCAACCCTTAATTTAGTGATACACCCATCCCACAAGGAGGAACCAAACCCATAGGAAAATAAGAACCAACCTAGCTATCTTGATGTGATCTCCACTTATGATCTAATGTTTTATACACCTGATAATGGACTTCTATTACTTTCTCACTTTCCCCTTTACACTCTCACAAACTTGCACACATAAGCAATGCATCCAAAACACCCTTTTAGATTACTCTTCAATTCTTAACACATACACAGTAAAAAATATTCAAAAAATATATCAAAACATCAACAACATGCCCTGTAGGTTATGAACATAATCCTTAACCTTCTCTAATTTTCAATCCATCCACTAAGTACACTCACTCAATTAGCCTTTAGGGCTTACTCACTCAATCCACCTCTTCTAGGCTCATTAGGTCCAATGACCTATGTGTTCACCTTCATCACCTTGATTAGAAAAACATGACTGATACCATTTACTCTCTATTGGTCTTCCATGACTTATACCTTCTCTTTCAAAGGTTCTCTCCTTTACTTGGCTCCACAGATACACACTATCTTAATTAGTCTAATTAGACCTTGTATTTATATCAATCTCTTCTTTTAACCCATCTTGGTCAACCAATATGATTTACATATTTTTTATACCTTTGAAATATGTCCTCATACATGTTACACTTAATAACCACACACTCCTTAGGTCAGACAATACCTCATAGCCCTAAATCACCATTAGGTATTGGTGAGACTTAAAACAATTAGGCCTACTCACCCATATGTTAAAACTTTAACTCCTTGGGACACTATAAACTTATAAAAAAGCTTTAAAAATATCAAACATGTATATAATATACCATTTATTAATCCATCTTGGGTCCATTCCACTTGTAACACCAACTCAACACTCGAACTTACCAATTAGATATCCTTGCTCTTTAGACCTTCATACATAAAAAACATAATCTCAAAATTTTGAAGTAAATAATAAAATATTTTACATAGACATATGATCTAGTCACACATAGTCAAAATATAGTTAAGTTATTTTAACTCTTTATATCTAATCAAGGGAAAAATATAACAAAAAATTATTTCTAGTAAGAATTATAGACTTATATAACATCTCCATATTCATTTTTTTAAATTTTTTTCTCATAACACCTTCAACTCACTCTTGTAACATGGTCACTCATTATGATAGTGCATTCAACAAACATAGTCAACTTCTAAGCAATTATTTGTATTGAATATAGATTGATCAAACATCCATAATCAAAAAATATTGTATTTTTGGAGTTTATAACACTCTCCAATAGTTATTTAATCATGATACATCAAGACACTATCAAGAATGGCTCAAATATCCTTCTTAGATCACTTACAGAACATGGTTAAACACATAGTCAACTTTGGAGCTTAATATAATTGACTATAGAAATAATCAAACCTTATAACTCACTTATTTTTATGTGATTTTAATTACTATTCAAATTTTTATTTTATATTACCTTCAAATTCATCCTATATCAAAATATATAATCAAAATACTAAGCACTAGATTTTCCTTTGTTAAATTCAAATGCCAACGATCACTATGTAAAATTTAAACATTAGACACTTTAAACTCATCTCATGCTCCATAGTAACTTTGAATAAATAAGAAACATTGATATATTTATAATTATCCTTGTATTTATCTTGTAATTCTCACCACTTTTTTTAATTTGAGATCTTACGATTATGGCACTTGGTATCTCTGTGTGCCCTTTGCACACCCTATACCATTCAGTCAATGTGCTTGTGCCACTTGGTAGTTTTGCATCTAATATGAGCATACTTTAATTTATTGAATTAAAAATAACCATTTATATGTAAATATATTATCATATTCTCACTTTTGATCTACTATTAAAGCTTTCAATATTGTGACACTTGCCATCAGCACGTGCCTTCTGAGCATATTGACTATTTGACTCTATTGAGATTCTACCACTTGGAAGCCCCACATGCAATATTGACTATTTGAACTTTCACTTCTATAATCACTATAAGTAATCATAAAACCTCATAGGGTCTCTACAACTTGACCATACCATTAATAACATCCACCATTTTCCTATCTAAGTCAAACACTGAAGAACTATGCAAGAACACTTAAAGCACAATGAAACACACTTTGTCATTGTCATTCTATCACACATGACATCTCATGAACATCATTGGTCATCTTGGATACATCATTGATAAACCTATAATTTTTTAATATAAACTCAATTGATCATTATGCATTTATAATCATGTTATAACAACCATATATTGTACAAAGAATTATAAAACATAATGAATAATCTGCTAACTAGCTAAATATGATCTCTCCACTAATCCGTCATGACCCGACCCATCCTATGAGCCTTCTAATTAATGGCCCTTATCACGCCCAACCATCAGTTGGGAGGTAGAGTCTATTTTTTGTCTCTTTGAGATAAAAGTGTGAGCAATAGGGAATAAGAGCTGCTACTAAAATGTATAGTAATTACTTCAACCAATAATCATTCCATAAATGAAAAATAAGTATAAAAACCAACAACATTCAAGGTTTGACAATCTCTGTTTATCTTCTAAAGTTTTATAGGTTTCAACTATATATTCAATTGAACCTTAACAACCTTCATCTTAGGTTCCAATTTTACCACCATAAAAATCCATCACTTCAAGTGATACAAAAATAACTATTGTAGCCAATAATAAAATAAGAAATATTCACATAATGTATGTGTTCGAGAACATATAACACAACACCAAGTTTTCAAATACCTTATTTTTCAATCACTCAAGTATAATCATTTCATCACCCACAAATGGTGATGAAATCACTTTACTTGACCCTTATATGATTGGGTTAATAAAAATCACTACTCTAATTTAATATCAAATAATATCACAAAGATTTTAATAACCCTGTTTTAGAACTCATAACATCAAGTAATCTTTATACCTCCAAAATGAAAATGAACCATGGCCAAAAATGGCAAACAAGAAGCTCAAAAAACCCCAAATACACTCAGCCTAGCCACTCTATTCGATAAATAAAAATATTTCAAAATATTTCTAATGATGAATAAAATCCATCCATAAAAGAATATTTTATTCAAATAAAATAATTTCCAAAATTGCCATTCTAACTAGTTGCCTCAACAAAAAATAAAAATAAAAATAAAACCCAACCAAGGAAAAAATTCATTCAAGAAATAATATCTCAAAAAGTCATTCTAATTGGCTATTCTAACAATAAAATCTAATCATAAGAGAAATAATTTATTGAAGCAAAATAATCTCAAAATGCCATTCTAACTGGCTGCTTCAATTAGGCAAATAAGAATAAAAACCTAGTCATCTAAATGAGATGTCCTCCTTTATAGGTTTGAAATATCCAAAATTAAATATGTAAATTTAAATCATAAACTCTAACTCAAACATCTATGACTAGGTAAGGGAAGTAGAAAAATTATTTAACTAATCATTTTACCATGGCTAGGTAAGATCATGATTAAAATAGTTTTAGGGGTTTTTAGAAATAAAAATTTCATTATCATATTTTAAAAACCCATAATTTATTTTAACTAGAAAAAAAATCTAAATCAACCCATGATATAATGAGAGTTGAATATTAATTTTAGACTAGTTTTATAACCTTTGAAAGCTCATCAAGAAGTCTATTGACTTTCTTATGATACTACAAACAATCTCTTTTGTTTGTAGATAAATAATTGAATCAAACCCTTTATTTTACACAAAATAAAAAATAATAAAACTTACTTGTTTGCCTCCACATAAAGGGAAATAAAAATCACAATTTTGCTTACTTGCCAGCTTCCTTGTCTTCTCCCCAAGTGTCATTCCCAACCTTTTATATCCATGGCCCAAGATGGTCTTTCTCTATCCTCAATTGATTCTCCTTTTCTCCCAAATATCCTTCCATCTTTTCCTCAAATATCCTCAACAACCCTCATAGCCAATTCTCTTTGGTACTTGTGCCTACCATCTCTTCCATACACCAAACTCAAGAATGAAATGATTTATTTCAAAGAGAAAAGATTAGGTTTTGATTATTATTTAGTTGGGAGTTAAAATCCCATGCCACCCCCACAATACCAAACAATATGATTTCTAAAATAAAATCTTTGTTTTGAAGTTTAATAACATGTCCAAGTCAATTTGTATCCTTAGCATGGGGTTAAAAAAGTAATCAAATATTATTATTTGCATTTCTACCAATACACCTATGTCACTTAGGCTTAAAAATGAAACAAACCATTAACTTTTTACAACTATTCCTAAGTCACTTAATCTCTAAGATAAGACAAGAGTCCTTTATTATTCATGATAAGACAATACCATATTTTAATGATTTTAAAAATGTCCAAGACAAACTTATTCAAGGTAAAAATTTAATGGTCAAGCCTTATTTAAACATTTATACAAACAAACATTATAATTAAAATTAGCTATAAGCCAATGATAGCCTAAGATCAAACAAAGATAACAATTATGCACAATAAAATAAGATAATAATATCAAGCCTATCAATAATTAAAGTAACCAATATCAGATAGTAAAATTGATCAAGAAACTAATACTAAGCAGTCAATGATAAAATAATGAAATAAAACTTAGAAGAAGTCGAGAAGATGATCTAAACAAGAATAAAAGCAAAAGATGTTAAAAAATCATGGAAAAATAAATGGACAAACTGCTACATAGTAACTATAACTCAAGTATAACATCCATTTTACCTGTGTTGGTTACCCAACTGCTCATTGTGCTTGTCCTTGATCCCCTGATCAATGGAATCCACCATTAGCCTAGCTCATTTTACCTATACGTTCACCCACAAATAGGCATAAGTAGTACCTATACAATATAATAATATATAGTTGAACTAAATAGTACAATATAGAAAATTGAATGTTGTAACCAAATAAACACATATTCAAATTAAAATACAACTAATATTTAGTTCAATGTCAATAATATCCAACAAGATATGATATAAAATAGATTATGACATCACTTAGTATAATACCTTCAAAATAATCAATCAAAAGTATATCTAAATAGTATAAAAACATATAACAATATAAGAAAATAAAGTATGTAGGTTAGGTTATAACATCCTCCTCTCCTTAAAGAGGAGTTGTCCCAATGATAGATTAAAATATCTAGGCATAATGTTGTTTAAAAAAATATGTATCCTCCCAATGGCACTCCTAATACTTAGTGGTTCCAATTATATTAGGACCTGCAAGATTTATCTATTTCTTAGTTTAATTCTATGATGGCCCAAGATTTTTACTAGGTCTAGTTACATCTTCTTCCATAACCTTGGTTGCTTTGTTGATTACCACTCAGATAGTGTAATGTCGATGACTAAATCTAGGCACTCCTACAATAAAATCATGTGAATCCACTGCCTAGTTATCTCTTAGATTTCACATGGGTATAACAAACCCCTAAGATGGTAGTGTTCAACCTTTCCATGCTGACATTCTAGAAACCTTGCCACAAAGTTGGAAATATCCTTATTTAGACCAGGAAATAAAGTAACAACACTTCTTTCATAAAACATTCCACACTTAAAACACTAATAGTTAAATATCCAATAACAAATCAAGAACTTGGTAAATTTAGTAAATTATAACCAAAATACTGTCATGCCTATTATGTACTTAATGAAACAAGCCCAAATTTTTTTTGGAATTGTTTATCAAAGTACATTTTGGACACATTTTAGGCCCTCTTACTTTTCTTGCTAACATAATGACAAACATTCAACACACTCACATATGTGCAATTGAAAACAAAAGAGGTGAACTAAGGCAATTAGCTTTAGGTAAACACATACAAAAGGTGTTATAAGGAATCATGCTATGTTTTATAAGTATTATGGGGTTCAGGGTGCATATGTACATGCATACATAGATAATACATGAGTGTCATGTGTGGCACTTGTACTTCCACATAGGACTGTTTCTAGGTCAATAACCCTAGGTAAATACCTCACTCTCCTCAATGGGTTTCACTCCCATTCAAGGATGGTTAAAATATTGGTTTAAACAAGAAGGATAACTCTATTTTCCCTAAGTTATAGTTCATGTTAATCATAGGTTTATATTAAAATGCATGTTACATAATTCAAATAAGGACATAATCAATAATCAAAAATAGTTCATCACATGCATATTTTGATTCATTCATGTAGTAGAATATAATAAAGCATAAAGAGGAAACAGATTTAATACAAGGTTCTCTAGTTTTACTAGTTGGGTCATAATGTCTTACATCCTTTAAGGTCATCATACTACTTGTATGATTCATGCATCATTTATTTTACCAATCATGAATTTTAATAACAATCAATTATATAGTTATATTTCAACATTGTTATTCTATAATCAATTAAGTAAAAAAAACATATAACCATTTAGATTAGCATAACCAATGTAATATTAAAAGAGTTTAAGACATTTGATTAAATAAATTTGGACTATCTATTTGTTTCAAGATAATTAACTTACATAATCATTTAATAGTGAAATTTAATTAGATAACCACTTAATAAAGAATTTAGTTATTCTCACAAAACATTCCATAATAACATAATAATTGAATGCCTAATATATCATTGTATTTGAAATACATTTACAATCTAAAATAAAGTAGCAAGTGTTCAACAACAATGTTCAAGCAGCAAATTCAACATCATCAAGAAATAAAGTTCACCTAAGTTTCAAGATGAGTGAAACCCAAATAAAATTTTTCACTTAAGGAAATTTTATAAATTTTTTCAGTTGCATACCCAAACTAGTGAGGCAAGTAAGTTCAGCTATCAGAAATGAAGTGAAATACATACAACTTGACATGAAAGAAAATAATGAGTAATTTTTTTTTGAGTTAATCAACTAAGTCTCATCAAGTAGAGTAGAGTGACATAATATCTTAATTATAATATTCATAAGGTATTATCATAGTTTCCTTTAAGTTCCTTTACT
>JARHVA010005510.1:292500-450000 GCA_037957365.1 Torreya grandis | reverse complement strand
TTGGAAAGAAGTCATCTCAGTGACTTAATCAAAAATCCATGCATAAAGTTGTTTTCAAATATGAGTGTCTTCCCAAGTGATGCTCTTTTCACTTAGAGGGTCCCACTACACCAAAACCTATTATATATCTCTATTATATAGATTAATGCTATGATGGTTTAGGATTTTCAATAATTCTAATTGGATATTTTCCTCTTTCATGACTTATAAATGAGTCCAATCTAAAACTTGAGATGGCTAAGATATATAGTTTCTCAATAAAGTAACTATTGGAGTCATGAATGTCATTACACCAAAAGATCAACCTATTAATCCCTGATATAAATGCTAGATAAGTACCCATGGGAGGCTATTAATACATGTCATTAATCCCTAAGGGATATGTTATACACCTATCTAACAATCTCCCCCTTAGTATTACTTGAGGGGATTCAAACCTATGACCATGGATCTGATACCATTTATTAGAGTCATGATTATTATTGTGCCAAAATATCAAACTATTAACACTCTATACAAAAACCAAACAAGTACCTATAGGATTCTATTAAGCCATGTCATGAATCCTTAAGGGAGATGTTGGACACCTATCCAACAAGAATGAGAAAAACATCATGAATCCTTGAAAGAAAAGGAGGAAGTGCCAGTCGATAAACAATAGGGCTAATATTTTTAGCTATGTTAAAATGCTCGACAAAGTTTGGTGCTAACTTAGAAGCCTTCCCAAAATTAATTTAACTTTTTTACAATATAATGCACATAAAAACCTTCTATTCTATGTTGAATTCATGTGGGGTTTTCTTTAGACCTACATAGCTCTTTTGCCTATCAGAAGATATTTTTAAATTCTACCTTATTAATTCTATTTGCTTATTATATTCTAGTAACAAATCAGTTCCATTAACAACCCTATTTTCCAAGTTGTCTCAATCAAGAGGTGTTCTACACTTATATCCATATAAGGATTCAAATGGATCCATCTTAATAGATAAATGGTAGGAATTACTATATGAAAATTCAACCAAATATATATAGTCCTCCCATTTTGTTTGTTGATCCATTACATACATGCAAAACATATCTTTAACCACTTGTTTAAGCCATTATATTTATCCATCCATTTTTGGATGATACGAAGAACTAAAATTTAGCTTTATTCCAAAGTTCATAGTTAAAGTACACCAAAACCTTGAAGTAGATATCTTGTCCTGATTTGATATGATCACTTTAGGTATACCATGGACTCTTACTACTTCCTTCATAAAGAGTTTTGAAAATATGGAAGCATCATCTATTGCTTTATCAATCAACACAAGGATTGTATCATGCTTGCTACATGATGTTGGTAGCCCATAGTAAAATTAAGTGGGACTACAACCCACTTATCTCTTGGAATATCATGAGCATACATCAATCCTCTTAGATAACAATGCTCAACTTTGACCTACTCGCATTCCAAGAATTTTGATACAAATTCAATGACATCATGCTTCATTCCAACCCAAAAATAGAGTTTTTTCAGCTCATGCATCATTTTTGTAACCCATGGATGAGCATAATAAGGTGTTGTATGCAATTCATTAAGCACATAGTTTCTAAAGTTACCCAAAATGGGTATATAAATTCTACCTTTATGCCTTATCAGTCCATCTATTATAATATAAAATTTAATAAATATTTTTACTATAGGCTCATTAGCCAAACCTACTCTTACATCATGGTAGAATACATAAGCAAGATGTTCTTCTAAAATAACAATTCTAAAATTTCTTTGTAACAATGATAAGGTATCAAGGTACATGCATCTACTGAGTATATCAACCATATGATTCTCCTTACTTTTGACATATGATATATTCATGTCAAAATTGCTCAAAACTTTTAGCCACCTATATTGGCATGCATTTAAATCTTCTTAAGAGAATAAATGTTCAAGAATTTGGTGATCAAATTTCAACTAGAAGGGATTTCCCAATAAGAAATATTTCCATTATTTGAGTGCATGAACAATGATAGAAATCTTCATGTCATGCATAAGATATTTCTTTTCACGATCTTTTAATTTTTTTGACTCATAAGCCATAACCTTGCCTTCTTGGGTCAAGATGTCTCCATAGCCATCTTTAGAAGCATTAACCCAAACTTCAAAATTACCATTTGGGTATATTATGATAAGAATACCAGTTGTTATAAATATCCCTTTCATCTTATTAAATGCTTCCTCACACTGAGGATTCTATACAAACTTCTTTCCTTTATGTTGTAAGGAAGTGATGGGATATGCCACATTAGAAAAGCTCTCAACAAAACATCGGTAATAACCAACCAAACCCATGAAGTTGTGAACTTCATGTACATTGGAAGGAGAAGGCCAATATTGAATAGCTTTGATCTTAGTGGGGTCAATAGCAATGCCTTCTTTAGAAATAATATGTCCTAAGTAATGAATTTTTGATTTATAGAATGCACATTTGGATTATTTTCCATAAAGCTCATGTTGTCTTAGTCTTTTCAAAACTAGATGAAGGTGTTAATCATGTTCAACCTAATTTTTGGAATAAATAAGAATGTGTAGTCATATAAAATGTAAAAATTGGTAACTTGAGCATGGCTAATGACACCCAACCCATAGGTCCTTCTTTCTTGCTCTCATGACCATCATAGGCTTGTTTTCACTGATTCCTAATCATTCTTAGCCTTCCAAACCTAATCATAGTTGAGATAGCATCCTCTTTTCATGACCAATCCTTCCCTCTAGGTCTCATCTCCTAAGGACAATAACACCACACTAGGACAATAACACCAATACCACTCCTATCCACTATTAGTACTATTGTCCAAGCTCATTTCTAGCCCCAACAGTCAATTCCTTCTAGTTTTCCATCCTTATCCTTATCAGCATAATGTGAGAAAATATAATCCATGACCAATAGATCCTTATAAAAGCCCATTCAAAGATCATTTGGAAAGGATTGGCAAAGATCACAAAGCAAGCAAGAATACAAGAAAGACTACTCAGGCACATTTTCCTATTTTTTGCATACAACCATCCAATAATATTTATAGCTTATTCAAATCCTTACACCAGTCCCTAGTCATCTCAATCACACCCAATTTAGCATTTCCTTACATTCTCATATCATAATTGCACCAAGCACTTTTAAAGGGACAACTACATATGGCTTGATCTCTCTTCAGAGTATTGGTATGTAGGTAGTGTGCCCACACACAGAGTGTGAAACATGTCCAGTGAATATTTCACACACTAACCCCCCTCCCCCCCTCTTGCTCAAAATTGTTCAAATTAAAATAAAAGATAGGGTTTGAAGAAATAATATGATCTATAAGGAGATCTATATACTTTTGACTACTAAAACTTCAGAGATAGGGTCACACAGACCTATCAAACAAAACCTAGAAAGCTTAGATCATCAAGACAACAACATTAAACAAGGACTACAACACCGGTGCCATTCTTGTCCACTTTTGGTGCTCCTATCCAATCAAAAAATAAAAGTCAAAATCTTGTTTGTGAGTGTCCTAGGGTTGCATAGTGAATATTAGATCTTGTCTCAGTCAGATCATCATAGTTTGAGATAAGTCTTATTTTCTCCCTCTTATTAATATTTTTATAAATCTCTAATTACAAATAAATTTCATAAATTAGTAGCCTATTTACTACATATTATTTACTGATTTATCAATCTAAACCCTTTAACTAAATTAGAAAGAAAACCCCAAATTATTCCCAAAATTGTTAAATCATTTGGTGAACCCGACTTACTTCATTTTTGCACAGAAACCCTAGGGTAAAATTTCTATATATTTCTCCTCTAATTTTCTAAATTTTTTCTTGAATATTTAAATCATAAATTCATTTCAAATTTTAAAATAATTTTATTTCAAACCCTAGTTGCCCATACTAGGTCCCAATATTTTTCCAGTAATTTTCCAACAATTCTTTGAATTTTTACTAGCATATTAAAATTAGAAAATCCATTCAAAATTCAAAATTCAATAGTAGTTTAAATTTTTTTTTTTTTTCAAAACCCTAGTTACACATACTAGGTCCTATTAACTCAAGCATTTTCCAATAATTTTTTGAATTTTTAGTTGCATATTTAAATCATAAATCTAATTTCATTTTATTTTGTAAAACTATCATTATCAAAACCCTATTTGCATGTACTATCCCCTATTTGCTTCTTAAGGTATCACCTTACATGTTTGTGAGCTTCATTTCAAAAATAGGTTTCACTTATCTACATTTATTTCTTGCATTTTTTACACAAAATAAGGAAACCATCATTATTCCTGGCATGTACATGAATGATAAAATTTATCATATGTTAGTACAAATCTTCATTATTTACTTCTCATGCTTACTTTTCATAATAAGAGATGATATTACAAACTTCATTGGCAAACATGCACATGATTACAATATTCATTTTGCATACTCCCTTTTGCTCATATGGAATAATTTCCACCCCATTTTGCTAAACACATTAAGAATATTATGTTACATGTCAAAATTTTCCATGCCTTTATGTAAAAATTCATGTTCTCTATCTTTTACTTTCTATTTCTCATATGGAAGTATTTTCAAGTTTATCATGATAAACATGCTATAAATTTTATGATTTATGTCACAATTTTCTATACATTGGTACACAATTACAAGTTTTCTATCCATTGTTTTCTATCTCTCATATGAATTTTTTTTCAATTTTATCATGCTAAACACATTAGAAATGTCATAGAACATGCCATAGTTTCTTATGCATTCATGCTTTATATCCCTTGATTTCTATCTCTCATATAGAATTCTCTTTATAAACATATTTTTATACAACTTATAACTCTAATTACATGAATTTTATCCCATATTCATGGTTTCTACCTAGAGGATCCATTGCATAAGCTAACAACCACCTGTCAAGTTTCAATGCCATATCTTATGCATAGGAAATATTTTCCTTTTCCTCCTCTCCCGCAAGAGGGTGATAGGTACTTTCCCTCTAACTAGGTCCATGCTATCACCCCTCCAAAAGGTGAGGCAGCCCATACTATTGTTCCTAATTCATAAATTCAGCTTATAGCTTCTTCAAACCTTCTTTAACATATGTTCTTACATGTTCAATCAAAAGTAACTAGGGTTTGCACTTGTAAGATTCTAAGGGATCAAATCACCATTATGAGCAAGTTAATTTCAGATTTACAAATGCAAAATTATCTATTACATGAAAATATCAAAATATTGAAAAATTAGATTCTAATACAAAAGCCTCAAAGGCATCCTAGTTTCAGTCATGTATATGCACCTTCACCTAGTCAATTGGTTACAAGCAATGTTACATATCAAAAGAAGAAATAAAAATAAATTAACTCTATAACTAGTGATTCAAAAATATTTCAAAGATCAAATAAGATTTCAAGTGAGGTACTAAGGGAAATGATTAAATCTAAGTTGATTAAACTACCCCCTCTACATCTAGTAAGAAGATCTAGATATTATTGTGCATATCATAGAATGCATAGGCATCACACAAATTCATGTTTGGAATTGAAATAACATATAAAATAGATGATGGCTAATAAGGACCTTATTCAAGGTAAATCAGTCAATCAATCCAAAGTGACATAGGAACACATTCACAAAGGTTCAAATTCAGAAACAATACAAAATTGGTTATCAAAGCATACCTCAAAACAAAAAAAGGATCAAAAAGCAAAATTAGAGTAAGAAACAATACCAAAAGCATAGGTAAAGCATGAAAAATATGTAAATATATCTATCCAAAATGAGGCTCAACTTTTAAATTAGTATGGGTTTGTTCAACAATATCTACAACAGTTTGATTATCAAGGTCAAGGGTTGGGCAAGCATGCTCAAGGCATCACTACTCCTATTCTAGTAGTTGATAATGTTTGTCACCAACATTTGAGATTTATTGAACATACTAAGGAAAATCATTCACACACATAATTTATCAAAAGAAAAGATCTAGATACAACAAAAGTCATCAGTAGCATTCCATTGGTTCAAAATCAAGTGATAATGATGAGTGGAACAATATATGTTACTATGATTTCTAATATATCGACAATGAATCCAAATATTTAGAGTCATATTCACAGTCATTTTCTCATGCTTCACAATCACACATAATTCCTTTTTTTACTATAAGACACCATGATAGGGAGTCTCCCGTGAGACTCATCAGTTAGTATCATTCCTTCCTAGCTTACTTGTACATAATTTTTCAATTTCTTGTACATAGTCTCTTTTCAAACTACTTGTACATATTTTATTTACTTGTACATAGTTTCTCAGTATTTATTGTACATAGTCTTCTTATGATTGATTGTACATAGTTCAAATAGTTTAAAATACAAAAACATGAAAATAACTCAAAAACACCAAAAATATTTAAATTTTATGAATTATCCATACTTTACATTTATACTACTATGCTAGACTTACATTTGTTGTTCTATGCTATTGTTTGTCAATTTATCTACATTACCATGCTTCACTTGATCTTATTTGAGTGTGTACAATGACATATAGCTCCTTGATTGCTTCACTCTACCCATTGAGGGGGCATCCTACTTTTACATCAAGACACACATTGATATACATACCCAATGGGGGCATCTTCTGCATGACTACACCATCCAGGATATGCCATTCTTACACCACACACTCTAGTTATCATGTTGATGTATATTACTTACTAGCTTACATAGATTACTCTATCGACACTCACTAGTATATAACACTTGTGTATTTTTTAGCATATACCTAGTCTTGTACTAACATGTATTGCATACCTTCCCTCTTGCTTTGATTAGTTACATGTGATTGTGTCATTAGTTCCTTACATGTTTTGTTTTCTTGCTTAGTGTAGCTAGATTGTTTGCATTTCTCATTTCATGTTTGTTTCCTATATGTACCTTAGGACATTTTCCAATATCCTTTCCTTCTATTCATGGATGTGCTTTAGGACATTTTCCAATGTCATTTGCCTATTCTCATCTATATAATTATGGATCCCATGATAATTTGGCTTTTTTCAATTGTATGTGTATGTGGAATTTGAACATACCTTGTATGATTTATTTCTAGTTTGAGTGACATGTGCCCATGTCCCTTGTTTGTGTTGCCCCTTTGCCACCCTTGTATTCTTCTTGCCTTGTGTGCTTGTTGCTTGTTTGATTCTCATTGCTTGAAATTCCATGATTCACATCATGCATTTATATTTCTTTCTTGGATACCATGATGGACATCATGCTCCATCTTTCCAATTAATAACTAAAAACTAACAACTAACTAGAATTTCATTTCTAGTTTAGTATATTGCACATGCTATTACATTATTACATCTATCTAGGCATAACCCTATTGATATAACAATCTCTCAATACAAACCATGTTATATCTTGAGATATCTTGTCAATTATCTTTGTTATATCACATATTTTGTAGCATAACATACTTTTAGGGATCTTTATTTTGAGGTAAGTCATTTTAGGGTCTTCATTCCTACCCTCAAAAGAGGGGGAAATAAATAAGGATTTTGTCATAGAGATCATAGCTCCTATCAACCATAAAATCTAGTTTTAGAATACTTAGAACAACAACTAGACGTCAAACCAATCAGAATAATCTAGGTAGATAGTCAAGAATCTAGAATAGTCATCAGATTTGGCCCAAGACAACAATACTGAGACTAGATTATAGCATTGGTGGTGCTAGTATCTATTTTTAGTGCTCTTGTCTAAATAGTATAAAAATTGGAATTTTTAGAAGTAGGTAAAAAATTAGGTTCAACTACAAATTTGCACACTCAGACCAGTCTAAAATCAGCAGTTTCAATACACATTTTGCATAAAAAATCCAAACATAGAGGGTATCATGCACGACATGATGGATCTCACTTCTAGTTTTAGATATGGCAATTGGTATAAATTCTAGATCAGAATCCATGTTTCAGACATCAATGATTGGGGCCAATGTGTGAGGCACATTTGTTTCTTTTCTTTCCTAGTTCAACATTATCTAGACATTCTCAGTTGTTTCACGCTTTATTCCATCTATAGGTGGTTAACATCATTTTAGAGTGTCTTTCATACAAGCCTACCCTCTGCATTATTTATTTCTTGAGTTCCCAAGTGGCTTCCACATAAGCTAAATTCTTAGTTTTAGAGTGGATTTCATACAAGCCTAACCTTCATCTTTTATAGTAGCCAAGAGTGACCTAGTTTCTAGCATACATTCAGCTATCCATGCCAAAATTTTTAGATCACAATACATTCATGGGATTTAAGAGCTATCTCATACAACACACATTTTATATCAGTATCAATTCATAACTTCACAAGGCAATGATGGAGCCAAAGGACTAGCTAGCCTTTGTATTATTGAGCCACGTATTCAGAGGGATTAGACACATAGTCTAAACATCAATCAACACATGCATGACCACCTAGATTCACTTAGTAGGAAATGATGGATCCAAAGGGATAGACTTTGCATTCTTGAGCCACTTTTAGGGAATTGAGCACTCAACTCAATTTGTGATATTACTCTTATTTTAGCACACATCCAACATCACTTAGCACATTATCATCACTTATAAGCACACTAAGTTTTATATTAGTTCACATACTTGGTGAGGTGTATTTGTTCCTTTCTCTTCCTCTCTCACTTACCTAGATTTGTACATTCTTATTTTAGATATATCATATCTTGTAAGAACTTATCTACTCTTTGTTTTATTTTTTAGATTCACACTTTACAACATGCTCTCTCTATGCACACTAAGTATTATAGAAGCTTCATGAGGTTCAACTTTGTAGGTAAGTTTAACTACGCTTTCTATTTTTCCTTTATCCTAGTATTTCACTTTGCTACATCAATAGAATAAAGACAAGGGGCAAATGTAGTCATATAAAATGTAATAATTTGTAACTTAAGAATGGATAATGATACCTAACCCATAGGTCCCTCTTTATTGCTCTTATGACCCTCATAGGCTTGTTTTCACTAATTCTCAATCATTTTCAGCTTTTCAAACTTGATCTTAGCTGAGCTAGGACCCTCTCTTCATGACCAATCCATCTCCCCAAGTCTTATTTCCCTAGGAAAATAGCACCACACTAGGATAATAACACCAATGCCACTCTTATCTAATTTTAGAACTATTGTCCAAGCTCATTTTTAGCCCCAATAGTCAATTTATTCTAGTTTTGCATCCTTATCCTTGTCAACCTAATGTGAGCAAATCTAATCCATGCCTAATAGATCTCTATAAAATCCCATTCAAAGATCATTTGGAAAGGATTAGCAAAGATCACATAGAAAGAAAGAATACAATTAAGACTACTCAATAACATTTTCCTATTCTCTAGATACATCTATCCAAAACTATTTATATCTTATTCAAATCCTTACACTAGTCTCTAGTCATCTCAAGCACACCTAGTTTATCATTTCCTTACATTCTCATATCATAATTACACCAAGAACTTTTAAAGGGAGAACTACATATGGCTTGATCCTTCTTTAGATTATTGGGATGTAGGAAGCGTGCCCACACATGGGGTGTGAAACATGTCCATTACATCTTACACACACTAAACCCCCCTCTTGCTCAAAATTTATTAAAGCATAATAAAAGATAGGGTTTGAAGAAAGAATCTACTTTATAGGGAGCTTTACATACTTTTGGCTATTGAAACTTTAGAGATTGGGTCACACAAACCTGCCAAACAAAACCCAAAAATCTTAGATCTTCAATATAATAGCACTGGATAAGGACTACAGTGTCGGTACCACTCTTATCCACTTTTGACTCTCCTATCCAATCAAAAAATAAAATTTAGAATCCTCTTTGTGATAGTGTCCTAGGCCTGCATAGTGAATTTTAGATCTTATCTTAATTATATCATCACAATTTAAACTAAGTCTTATTTTCTCCCTCTTATTACTATTTTTAGAAAATATCTAATTACAAATAAATTTCATAAATCATTAGCCTATTTACTCCATATTATTTACTAATTTATTAATCTAGACCCTTTAACTAAATTATGAATAAAAAAACAATATTCCCAAAAAATTTAAATCAAAATGTTAGCAAGGAAAAATAACACAAATTTATCTAAAAAGTCTCTAAAGACATTGTTCATAAGATTCATGAAAGTTGTAGGTGCATTGGTTAAGCTGAAAGGTAGAACCATGAACTCATAGTGTTCATAATGAGTTCTAAAGATAGTTTTATGTATGTCCTCTTTCTTGATTCTTAGCTGATGGTAGCCTGATCTCAAGTCAATATTTAGAAATATTGTATCACCCTTCATTTATTCAAACAAGTCATTAATTCTAGGCAAAGGATAATGGTTTTTTATTGTTGCCTTATTTAACATGTGGTAATCGATGCAAAACCTCAGTGTCCCATCTTTCTTATTCATAAAGACCATTAAAACACCGTAAAGAGACACACTTAGCCAAATGCTTCCAATGTCTAAAAGTTCTTGTAGCTAAACATTTAACTCTTATAGATCAACCACATTCATATGGTAAGGTGATTTAGAAGTACGGGAAAATTAGAGTATGATGTCAATAAAGAAGTCAAATTCTTTATTGGATGGTAAACCAAGCAAATTTTTAGGAAAACATCCATAAACTCCCTTAAAATAGATAAATTTTCATGTAACAACTCTTTTTCATTAGATATTTCCTACAATCGAACTACTTAAATCTTAAAGCCCTTCCTAACAAATCTTTTTAGTTGTAAGGCTAAAAGTATTTTATGTCTTGTAAACCCTTGCATGTCTTACAATTCTACAATTTGGCCAAGGTCATTAGTGAATTACACTATTTTCCCCACACAATCAAGTGTGGTTTGATGTTCATGCAGCAATCCATCCTAAGGATGAGATCATAAGACCCTAAAATCTTGAGAAAAAGGTTCACCTTGGTCTTAAAACACCAAGATATAATTCTACTTGTTTCAAGCACTCAAGAATAGGCACTTTCTTGTTGGTATTGAAGTTAGCTTCCTAACCTTCTCTCATCAAGATGGGTTTAATATTACATTGCTTAGCAACAAAAGGAAAAATAAATCGATCCGTTTCACCAAAATCAATCAAAATAGTCAAAATAAAACCATTAATTATACCTCAAGTTTCAATTAGAGTGGTTTGCAATTCAACATTATGATTATCAATAATAGCATATACCCTATGATTCACTGCTTGGCTTGATTTTGGCTTAGGATAGTCCTTTTAATAATGATTGTCACCACATTCCCAATAAATAATTGGTATAGAAGATGCCACTAGAATAGTATTAGTACTCATGGCAAGTCCATGTTAGTTGTTTTTATGATGTTCCTTTTTGTAAGAACTAGATTTAGAAGATCCATGGCACTTAAAATTCCTATTTTAATTAGAAATATTTTTGAAATTTTTATTACCTTCTAAAAATATTTGGTTATGATCAGATTTTTTGAAGTTCTTTTTCATGGGAGAAAAATTCTTTGCTTTAGACTACTACCTATTTGACTTGAACTCTTATATTGCCTTTTGGCAAGACTTTTCTTTTTTCTCAGCCCTATAGGCTATTTTGATTTCTATAGCCAAAGTTATTGGGTTCATCATGTTAACATCATGCATTATTATTTCCTTAAGCCTAAGTTTGAACTTAGTAATCTTGGTTTCTTCTTCATGCATATAGTTCACATGATGTAGTAGATTTAAAAACTTATTCCCATACTTAGCAATAGACATGTTTTATTTCTTTAAAAGCTAAAAATGGTGATTTTATGCTCCTTATAGTTTGCATTGAGGCAATTCTTAGAAAATTGAGTCTCAAAAATAGACCAGGACATGTTTAAAGGTTGATATCCCTCAATAGTACAAAGGTGGTTCCACCATAAAGTTATAAGTCCTACTAGCTGATAGACTACCAATATGGCTTTCACATTGGAATGCATATTATGCAAATTGAAGTACATTTACAAGTGCACCAACCATGCATCATCTAAATCACTTGATCATTCACTCAAAAAGGTAGGCGTTATAAGCTTCTTCAACTCTTTGATGATTGGGTCAATAGTGGTCAAAGGCAATTCTTGAATTATAGGTCCTTCCACTTATCCCACTTCCAACATGGGTACTTCCTCTTGGCATATCCCTTCAAGATTTTTCAATATTTGCTCTTGGTTATCAATATTTCCTTAAAAGTTATTAAAGACTATCAAGATCCCATTGAATATCTCCTCATTCTTATTGGTTGGAATCCCACCGACTACTTTAGCATTGGATACCTTTGTATTACTATCAACATTATTCATGGGTAGGTCTTCTAGGTTACAAATAGGGATGCAACCATGATGACCCCTTCCTTATTCTCTACCTTTTCTCTTAGCTAGGTTGACATTAAAAGGATTCCCATGGATGTTTCCTCTGTTTGATCACATTCGCACCATCTTGAAAAATCACAAGTGATAACCTAGAAGATTGTAATTGCTAAAGAAAATACTCATTTTCTGAGTTCTCTAAAGCAAAAAACTACTTTGATACTAGATGAAACAACACCAAAAAAAAAATTGGAATTATATATCGGGGTAAGTTTTAGACACATGTTAAGCCCTCTTACTTTTCTTTCTAACACAATGATAAACATTCAATGCACTCACATATGCACAACTAGAACCAAAGGAGGTGAAGTGAGACAATTAGCTAGATGTAAACACATACAAAAGATGATATGGGCAAGCATGTTATTTTTTATAAGGATTATAGGGTTTGAGGCATATCTATATATGCATACATAGATAAGAGTTGAGTACCATGAGTGGCACTCATACTTCTACATAAGACCATTTCTAGGTCATTAACCCTAGGTAAATACCTCATTCTTGTCAATGGGTTTTAGTCCTGCTCAAGGATGGTTGAGTTAAAAGATTGGTTTGATCATGAAGGATAACTCTATTTTCCCTAAGTTATCATTTAGGTTAATCATAAGTATATATTAAAATACGTGTTACATAATTCAAACAAGCAATATAATCAGCAACCAAAAATAATTTATCACATGCAAATTTTAATTCATTCACGTAGAAGAATTTAATAAAGCATAAAGAGGAAACAAATTTAATACAAGGTTCTTTAGTGCTATCGATCAGGTCATAATTCCTTATATCCTTTAAGGTCATCTCACTAATTATATGATTTGTTCATCATTTTTTTACCAATCATGGATGTTAATAATGATAAATGATATATTTATATTTCAAACTTGATATTCTATAAGCAGTTAAGTAAAAAAACATACAACCATTTAGATTGGCATAGACAATGTGATATTAAAAGAGTTTAAGACATGTGATCAAATAAATCTGGACTATCTATTTGTTTCAAGAGAAGTAACTTACATAATCATTTAATAGTGAAGTTTAATTAGATAACCACTTAAGAAATAATTTTTCATACAACATTTTATAATCACATAATAATTGAATACCTAATATAATTGTATTTGAAATACATTTATAATCTAAAATAAAAAAATAAACATTCAAAAACATTGTTCAAGTATGGAATTCAACATCATCAAGAAAAAAAGTTCATCTAAGTTTTAAGATGAGTGGAACCCAAATAAAATGTTTTACTTAAGGAAATTTTACAAATTTTTTCGATTGGGAAGCCAAAGTAGTGAGATCAATAAGTTCAACTATCAGAAGGGAAGTGAGATGCATACAACTTGACATGATAGAAAACACTTAGTGAATAATTTTTAGTTAATCAACTACGCCTCATCAAGTAGAGTAAAGTGACTTAATATCTTTCTTATCATATTCATAAGGTATTATCATAGTTTTCGTTAAGTTCCTTTACTTAACCAAATGAATAATCTTTGAAAAAAATTATATATGCCTATTATGAAATCATAAGATTGAGCCAACTGTTATTTCATTATTAAACAATGCAAGAGTTAACTCATTGAATTGTAGATTACACAATTGCAATATACATGAATTAATAAATAATATATTTAAACGTATGTAGAATACATACCTTGCATGCAACCATGTATGTTTGAAATGCATGTTAGAAAGAAGGATTTGGTTTGTTATTTCTATGAACCATTTACCAAGTTTATGTATTTCTAAAATGATTAAGATATCCATATGTGTCTATGTATTTATATCCATAAAGTTACAAGCCAAATTAAATACTAAGTTGGTCAATGTGAGCTAATAACATAACCTATAACAGATTCCCTTGTATAATCTATCCATTCTAATTCAAATAGATTTTTATAATTAATAAACTAATGTAAAACATCAAATTAAATCCCAAGTTAGTATTCAGAGATTAATTATGTTGGCATCAAGAATTAATAAGGCAATGAACATTTTTAATTATATATATATCAATGCTAAATCAAATTTGTATATAATTAATATCATAAAAGAATGTTAGATCAATGTAGAATTATCATGGCAATGAACATATATATATATATATATATATATATATATATATATATATATATATATGGATTAATTACATACCCAACTTAAGAGATCCATATGTGTCTATGTATTTATATCCATAAAGTTACAAGCCAAATTAAATACTAAGTTGGTCAATGTGAGTTAATAACATAACCTATAACAGATTCCATTGTATAATATATCCATTCTAATTCAAATAGATTTTTATAATTAATAAACTAATGTAAAACATCAAAGTAAATCCCAAGTTAGTATTCATAGATCAATTATGTTGGCATCAAGAATTAATAAGGCAATGAACATTTTTAATTATATATATCAATGCTAAATCAAATTTGTATATAATTAACATCATAAAAGAATGTTAGATCAATGTAGAATTATCATGGCAATGAACATATATGTGTGTGTGTGTGTGTGTGTGTGTGGATTAATTACATACCCAACTAAATCCATCTTAGATATGATTATAAATAATATTAAATCAATGTATAATTAATTCAATAATTAAATAATATAATATACCTAATGTATATCATCTTCAACCAATAATAAATTTACCTTATTAAATATTCAATTTCCATTTTGATTTAGCAATCCATTCATAACACTAGTTAGTAGCTACATGATATATTAATAATTAGTCAAATTAACAATTAATTTTTTACCATTTTCCATACACATGTGCAAAGTCATTGAAACATGGAATCGAACATGGATGAACTGATCAAGATAACCTGCCCAACCAGCCTTATGAGCCCAACCTTTGGTGGCCCTCACCACCCCAACCATCAGTAGGATGGTGGTTGTGGTACCTAGGAACATAAGATGAATTCTGAGCAAACCAATTTCTAAACAAAGAGACATGTCAAAACAAAAAGAATACACAAAATACAATCATATCATTCCAAGGTGAAATGAGAATAGTTAGTATAGATCAAGAGTGGGGAAGTTTAATCATGGCTATTGAATGATATATAATGGATTAACTTTATTACATTATATATCCTTTAGAATTATCCTACTTGGACCCCAGTCTAACATTTTAACTAGCCTTAACCATCTAGACCCCTAATATATACTCTTTAATATTCAGGTCTAGTCTAGGAATGATAATACACACATTCTAACAAGCAACCCAAAAAACCAAGTAAAACCCAATTAATAAATAATACAAAACATAATATAAATCAATCATAATTATTTATTTATCACCATATAAAATCAAATAGATATGCCTCCAAAAACAACAGGCACAATTTTCCATACGTGACCCAGTTAATTCCAAAACTTAAATTGACTAAGTTAGAATATAAAAAATTACACCAAAAGTATATTCATACCATTATAAAACCCTAACTCAAAGGTATCTTTATGTATGTATTCACACATCATAAGTATAACCTATAGCTTTAATGTACGGTCGATAAAATGGCGTAACCATAAAAGAATACATCATAATTATAAAATGAAACAATATAACCAAGTCAATAATATTGATAACTAAAAAAATAATTATCAAGACCAAACACAATAATAATCATGACCGAATCAAATAAAATACCAGAGTCTAGATCTTAGACCACAACAAAGCAAGTAAAGTCTATTCGAACAACCCAGTCATGACATAAGATAACACAATCACATAAATACAACTCAATGCCAAATGACATATATATACACACATTTATTTAAATATATACTTGTAATGTTCAACATTTAGAAGTAAATAATAACATAATTGACCCTCGACATAAATAATTTAGTTAAATAAGAATACCATAGTCTAGTTTGAATGAACAATGATTATAAAAAGGCAAAGACTAAAATGGATTTATAGCTTTAGCCAAATGAAATGCCAAGTTCAAAAGTTTGTATCTTTCATGTAATAAAATTTAGTCAAAGATTAAAGGTCAACATAACATAGGACTCAATCAAATGACCAAGGCTCCAAATTGTTAATAACCCTAATCAAACACAACATGATAAAAATGAGAGTGTAATGATATAACCAAATAACATGATAACAATAATTGACCAGTTACATCCTTAAGCTTCCAAAAAAATTAAAGAACAATATTATCGAAAGGTAAATATCCTAAGGTGGTCCAAATAACATAGTCTAAATAAAAACCATTCAAATTTTGGTAAAATATCATGTCACAAACACATAATGGACTCGCCTAGACAAGGATATCAACCACAATGAAACCTAGGAAAAAATAACCATGACTTCCTTAATAAAAAATTGGCTTGTCATAACATAACATAGGAATAAATAAAAATAACATGGGTATAATTTTTAACAACCATAAGCATTTTAAGGAAAGACATAGTCATTTTAAAACAACACAACCACTAAAAAACACACAGTTATTTTTTTATAAAAAACATAGTTACCCATATAATAAGAAGTTTATTTAATAAAAAACTCATTTACATTTATACAACACAATCATTTATACATATGAAACATAATCAAATTTATTTAATAAAACATAGTTAACACAAAAATGTTCTTTAAACTTATTCAAGCAGTTACCACCCATTGAAATGCTAACTATCATAACCCATATACATTGGTATATATTTGGATTCAACCAAAAACCTACATAGTTTCATGGCCATTCATATGACAAGTGAACCAATGAAAACATGCATGTAGATATGAGTCATAAAACAAAATCAAGGATTCAAACCAGTCATGCATATATCCATTGCAAGTTTATATGTGATGATATATCGATATATCATTATATGGGGTCTATGTATGCACCTAGGAGTCCTAAGACTTCTAGTTGCATAAGTAGCCTCTTCGAATTATTTCTATTTAATCATAGTCAATAAAATGAAACCAGAACCCAAAAGAATTTAAAATGCAAAATAATTCCAATAAGCTACAAGATAAAAATCTCTATAGCTTCCAAACACCATTGTGTGTATTTTCTAATTTGCCATCACTACCATTAAAACTAGTCAAGCTTTTCCATTATTTTCTCTCCCAACTTTACATCTTCCTAACTCTTCTATCCATTATCCAAACTCCCATCATTTACATCCACTTTCCCCATACCCCATTCAATTATGCATTGAATTGGGAGGAGAGAGAGAAATACCTCTGTATCCCAAGGCAATCCCTTGCCAACCTCACCATTAATGGAAAGTCTATAATAGTTGGTTAACCAATCCATTGACTAATAAAACATAATATTAAAGATTAAAATTCATGTTTAAACATAAACCTCAAGGATTAACATTATATCCCCCACTAATTATGCCACCTACCTCATTAAATGGGGTTAATACATCATCATCCTAATTTTACATCATAACATTTTAAAATCAATGAATCAAACCAAGTTTAATACCAAGTCAAGTCATCAAAATACAAGCCACCACCTTAATCTAAGGTTTAGCTAGGTCGAAGGGGTACAACAAAGGGGTAGAGTGACAAAGGTTCCCAAGGGGGGGTGTTAGGTCTAGTTAGGTCTAGGTAGTTATCTACGTAGGTTAATAATATTGATGAAGGGATGAATAAGAATCATAAGATAGTGTGGGAGAGAAAATGGAATGGATCTATGCACATGGAATAAATATTATGGATGATAAAACACATAATAGAATATAATGACAAATAACAACAAATAATAATATTGAACAAAGTATAGTAGTAACAAGTACAAGGACCACAACCAACAAACATAATGACCAATCAAAATGTCTAAAGGACAACAAAAATTAATAAGTATACATGTAGGACATGCTGATGTGCTCAAAATTCACTTGATTCTAGGAGTACAACCTTTATCATTTACCTAGCTCATAAATAAAACCTGTACCTACAAAAAATGACATCAATCACATCATGTTGATAATCGATAGTTAATATATATTTATAATATCATAAACAATAATAAGTCCATAAAATAATTAATCATAGAATTAAGTACATAGCCCAACACTACTACAATTAGTACCATAGATAATCTAGCTAAATAATAGCTAATAACTAGTTTAACAACATAATATCAATGTCATAACATCAGTATATATAATGAAAAAGTAGAATCATAACACTTACACAACCCAATAATAAGAATAGGGAGGATTATTGCCTATTTACCTCTAAGCATGGCATGAGGGTATAGAAACCATCCATAAAGGAAATGTTCAGCCTTACCTTGCTAAAATTTCATGTATCTTACTAAAAAATTAGTAACACTAAGCTTCATTATAAGCTAATAATAAGTGTCCTTTCAACTTGGGTGTCCTTTTATAACACCAAAATGAGCAAACTAGGGTGATGTGTGTACCCTTTTTTAGCACAAGATTCTAAAATATTAAGAATTGGGTATAAAACATATATTTTTATGACTCATAAGGTCATTTGTTTTAAATTAAAATATTATTAACCACTTTTGCATATGGATTACCAACTCAAACATATGCTCTTACCTTAAAAAATGCATTGAAAAAATTGATAATTTCTACATAGCACTCCTAAAAATAACCATTTCTAGCCACCCATATGGGCATGTAGTTTAAAACATACAAGAAATATAATGTTTTGATTATGGTAGTTTATACTTACCATAACCGCTTGCCAATAAGAGTACTCTCTGCACTTCTAGGTATGGATTACAATTTTAGTTCATTAAGTTTAGGTATTTATTGTTTAATTAAGGTTAGTAGTTTGAAAAACCTTTTTAGGGTCATTATTTACATTTGTTTCATCACACACAGTCCTGTAACTTAAGGTCAATAGTTAAAATAGTCAAATCCAAAAATGTTAAAACTAGATTTATAGGTTAAGAGTGGAATCTTCCACTATAAGCATTATTACACACAGATAATCTTAAGAAAATTAATCACAAGATGCCAAAATGAGATAATAACCCATACTTTTATGGTTACTTTTCATTCAACAATCATCATTCATGGGTTAGTGTAGTGACTTACACCAACCACAATAAACACCAAAGAATCCATTATAGGCATTCACATGTAACCCTCAAGGATTACAACATGTTATCCATTATTTGTGACATCACATGATGGTTCTAAGGATCCTAGTCCCACCATCATATACATTTCATTTTAGGTATTTACGTAACTTTTCCACTTTTTAAAATTAAGTGGGTATCCAAGACTTTTCAAAACCATTTGATCAAGGATTTATATTACTCTTTTAGAGCATAGTCATACATTATAGTCATGACCTTAAAAAAAATATAACAATAATTCCTCATTCATAACATGTTTTTTCTTATAATCCAATACATTCATGAATTTTAACAAGTTTAGCCTTGTTTTTTGCATAAAAATCCAACTTAGCTGTCCATTTAGGGCCTTACAAGGATACAACAAAGAAATTTCACAAGGTTTATTCTTAAAAAAACCTATAAGAGGTGGTTATAGTAACACTTGATCCACAATATGACCATTATGTAAGAAGATCCCATGGCCATCTAGTGGCTGGTCCTCACATCTGAATAAATTTGATGGCTACTTTGTGAAAATGGGAGAAGTGGGTTTTCAAATTATAAGAGGCTCCACTTCCTATCATATACTTGGTCTTGAATCAATTTGGATATAGTACTTTCTCACCCTCAACCTCACACCTGCATTAATACTCATGGTTAGTGTAATCATGTAGGGTTACACAATACATTACAACACTATACCTTGGCAATTTTAATTGGCAGGGTTAATTTGAGAAGTGGTAGTTGCCATACACAGGTGATTTAACACCATTCACACACACACACACACACACACACACACACACACACACACACACACACACACACACACACACACACACACACACACACACACACACACACACACACACACACACACACACACACACACACACACACTGTGTGTGTGTGTGTGTGTGTGTGTGTGTGTGTGTGTGTGTGTGTGTGTGTGTGTGTGTGTGTGTGTGTGTGTGTGTGTGTGTGTGTGTGTGTGTGTGTGTGTGTGTGTGTGTGTGTGTGTCACACACACACACACATAGTGCACATACAACAATGATGATATCAGGGAGTAAATTTGAAATTCCACATATTTAACTACATTCACATTTCACAGAGATTTTATAAGTTTAATATATGTATGTATGTATGTATGTATACATACATGTGTGTGTGTGAATGGTGTTAAATCAGTTGTGTATGGAAACTACCACTTCTAAAATTAACCCTACACACGCACGCACGCACACACGCATGCACACACACACACACACACACACAGTGCTCATACAACAATGGTGATATCAGGGAGTAAATTTGAAAGTCCACATATTTAACTACATTCACATTTCACAGAGCTTTTATAAGTTTAATATATGTATGTATACTGCATACATACATACATGTGTGTGTGTGTGTGTGTGTGTGTGTGTGTGTGTGTGTGTGTGTGTGTGTGTGTGTGTGTGTGTGTGTGTGTGTGAATGGTGTTAAATTAGTTGTGTATGGAAACTACCACTTCTAAAATTAACCCTACACACACACACACACACACACACACACACACACAATGCTCATACAACAATGATGATATTAGGGAGTAAATTTGAAAGTACACATATTTAAGTACATTCACATTTCACAGATATTTTATAAGTTTACATGGTTTAAATTAATTACCAAAATGCATGGGTTTACACAATCATACAATAGTTTTACAAAAGGAATAAGTCACATAGATTAGGGTTTACATTATTGATTTAGTCACCTTGGTAATTTATTACCAAGGGTATTTCACATTAAAACATTTAAACATACTTTTAGATGGAACACAAGGTCAAAAAGTTTCATTTGTACATTCAATGTTCATATGTCACCCCAAATGACATTAAATTTCCATAATGTTACTATCAACAAAATATCAATATTCAACTAGAAAAAACTTCATGATCTTGTTTTCAAGTTCACTTCCTTGACCCAAATAATGTTTCTTAAGCATTAACATATTAATCTTAAATTTTGCATAACTATACCAGCCACCTATAGTGACATATAAGTCATGTAGGGACATACAACTATCGACATAAATAGATTTTTTCATTCAAAAAATTATTGTTTCCTCACCAAGGTCTACTCTCACATCTTCCAATGGAAAATTTGCCTTAGATTAACCTTGCTCAACCATGATCATCTTACACCCAATTGATATATCTTACTAAACTTGAGTCATCCTCCATAAGAATGTTATGCATATATCTGCTTAAATTCAATAACTAATTGAAATTTTATAATAATCTATCTTCATAATATAATTTATATAATAATTATAGAATTTTTGATACTTCCTAACAAGGCTCCTTTGGTAATATCCTACATTTAACCTTTAGTCATACTACCTTTCATTCATTATTAAGATGAGTAAATTATGGTTGGTGAAATGCATACCATGCTTCCAACATTTCTTTATGCAATACAAGACTTTTTACATAATGAATGTCACAATAATTTATCTTGATCCTTTATCATGACTTAATTTAAAAGTTAGATTTAATTACCTGATTTATAGTTTTAATATTTATGGTCAATACATTTAAATAAATAACCTAATTCTTGGAAAATTACCTTAGAACTCATGCCCATGCAAGTAAAATGTTCAAAATGTTATTTCAAAGCAAAGGTTATCAAATTTATCATCTTACCTTGGGAAATTAGTTGCCTTATACTTGATCAACCCTCCCCAGGCTTAAGTTACACTTTTAGTCATTATAAGGACTTAATTTTCTAATGATCTTGTGACAACATGTTCATGTAGTCATTCACAAATTTCAAGCATTCATTCTCATTCCCAAGAGTGAAATTTTAATCATCTATACCCCTATTGACCCACCCATATAGGTCATCTAGTGGTCAATGTGAAGCTCATTCTAATGCAATCTTACTTTGGAAAAAGGTTGACTCAACTAAAGATAAAGAGGAAAATGCATTATTAATAAATATTTTTCAAGAATCTTCAAAAACTCTATAAAAATTTGATGCCTTTCTACATATTCACTAAAAATCAAAGAGTTACCCATCTATTGGAAATTTAGAATTGTATTCTATCAAGCACAATGTTAAACAATTATAGTGAGAGAGACATAAATTAAAATATTTGATAATTTCTTCCAAAAAATAAGATTATAGGCTCTAATACTAGGTGAAATGACCAAAATAAATAAATTTGGGCATCCCTTCTATCTGATAGTTGATAACTTCATCCAAAAACTTAAGAGCACAAGCTCTGATACTAGGTGAAACAACCCAAAAAAATAAATTTGGGCATCCTTTCTATCAGAGTTAACAAAAAAATTAGTTAATTAATATTACTACATGTTACTTGGTTTTGCATGACCTACCATAATCTTAATAACTACATTTATGTACATGCAAGCCTTATATAGGGTAATTTCCCATAGAATATTATATGGGGAAGATTATTGACCTAGGGAAACCTTCATGTAGTTCAGGGCATATTGATATGCAAACCATAGTGATAAGCTCCAGATTATATGGTGGTAGACACCTTCACAATAGGACCACCTAGGTGTCCTTATCCGATCTAAGAGACTCATATCTGCATAAGTTTGGATATAGTTTGGGGTAGATTATTTGCCCCTTGTAATGTTAGGGAAATATCATACTAACATGAGTTCAATTATTGTTCAAGCAACATCCTTTTTATATGTCAAGGTTCATAATGGAGAAGACACATTTTTAATAACTAAATTAATCAGTGATGTATGTCTAAATAAGTCAAATAGATTATAAATACACTTATATCTCATGAAATTTTAATAAGGATACATATTTAATAGGTTATATGTAAATGAAGATCCCTTTTTAATACTATCCATATTTATATCATTATACCATGATCTATAGTTCTAGGAATCCTAGTACTATGTGCCTTCATTCTACATGTAACCACAACGTATTAAAATCAAATCAAATTGTTATAATTTTTGTCATTATCATAAATGACTATTATTCTTTTGGTCATAGTGGTTACTTATTCTTATTAAATCATTATGTAATTAGCCACTTAGAGACTTATAATTATCAAGTGTTAATTTCTTTTTAATTAGATCTTGACATAAGAATCATAAAAGCATACCACTCAGTTATATGATTTATAAATTTTGTTGTGTTTTACTTTAGCTTCCATGATTTATTCCACTAGTAATAATCAATCTATTTGTACTAGTGATTTATAAATTTATCAACTATTATCAAGTGCTATTTAAAACACTAACATGGTCATTATACTTTAGGCCCAAGCATGCTTTTAGTCTCCATGAGATGATCAATTTACTTATCATACTTATCTATGTTGCTTTAAGGATCATAATAGAATAATTAAATTCCATGAAATAAAAACTAATCATTATAAATTAAAATAGCTTGAGTGTATAGTGACACGCTAATGTCATTTTATAATCATTCATGGATTTATTAGGAATAAGAACAATAGTTAGAAAATGACTTATAATATTAAAATAAATGAGTCATTCCTTACTTAGAAAGCTCAAGAACTTCATTTCATTGTATAGAATGGATTATGCAACTAGTAAGAATTCAAAGTATTCTTACATCCTTTGTTTTGATAGTATAATACCAAATAAGGATAATCTAACTTTAGGAATTAATTCAATCTTTAGATTAAGTTCAATAATAGCTTTCAATCCTTGGGACTTAGCTAAAACATACTCAACAAATGGAATAAAAATATGTTTCTCATAAGGATTTTAAAATCTTTTAATGATAAATATTAGAATAGACAACAATTTATGCAACTTAATGCCTTAATTGATTTTGATAAGGACTATTTTAAAAAATTGTTTGTATGGTTGTAGCGTGCCAACTAATTCAAGAACATCAACCCATTATCAACTTCTTAACATGCGATAAGATGACTTTAATGGATAGAAAATACTCACATATAGAATGCATTTTTGGAATTTAAAAGGAACTCATAATTCATGTTGTAAGAGAGTTGGTATAATAGTATAAAATTCACAAGTTTTCACATATAACAACTTGGATTAAATATGGAAGTGAAACCATTATAAGTCCTATACTTGTAACTCAACATTTTAAACAAATAAATTAGCCTTATCAATCAATTCTTGAATACAAAATCAAATTGCTCACCACTAATGACTAATATACAATTGAATTGTTAACACTATAACAAATATATTCATGTGAATGTAAAAATAACTCAAATGTAACAATTATCCCTTCCATCTACTTGGAGGTATACAAACTCCTATTTAACCAACTAAATTAATCCATCAAAACTATAAAAAGTGTTGAAATAATGAATGAATGATAGTATTAAATTAGCATGTTTTTACTTTTTACATCAACTCAAGTGATTATTGTGCATTTATAAACATGCTATAACAACCATATCTGATATAAGGAATTATATAACACAATGAATCATCTTCTAACTAGCTGAATATAATCTTTCCACATGATCTGTCCTAATGCGACCTATCTTATGAGGCCCCCAATTGGTGGCCCTTACCACCCCCAACCATCAACTGGGAGGTGGAGTCCAATTTTTAAGTCTTTTGGGCAAAAGTGTGTGAAATAGGGTGGATAAGAGCCATCACTAAAATTTTTAGTAGTTACTTCAGCCAACAATCATTCCATAAATGAAAAATAAGTACAAAAACCAATAACATTCAAGGTTTGACAATCTTTATTTATCCTCTAAAGGTTTGTAAGTTTCAACTATATATTCAGTTAAACCCCATCAACCTTCATCTTAAGTTCTAGGTATACCACCATAAAAATCCATCACTTCAAGTGATAAAAATATATACTACAACCAATAATAGAACAAGAAATATTTACATAATGCATGTGATAGAAAATAAATAACACAACACCAAATTTTGAAATACCTTTCCCATTTTCCAATCACTCAAGTATAATCATTTTAGCACCCACAACCAATGATGAAATCACTTTATTTGAACCTTATATAGTTGGGTCAATAAAAAGTAATACTATAATTTAATATCAAACATTATCACAAGGATTTTAATAACCCTATTTTGAAACTCATAAAACTAGGTAATATTTATACCTCCAAAATGTAAATGAACCATACCCAAAATTGGTGAACCATAAGCTCATAAAACCCTAAGTACACTCATCCAATCCACTCTATCAAGCAAATAAAATAATCCAAAATATTTATAATGATGAATAAAATCTAGCCATAAAATAATATTTTATTCAAGTAAAATAATATCTAAAACTACCTTTCTAATTGGATGCCTCAATAGATAATAAAAATAAAAATAAAACCCAGCCAAGAAAATAATTCATTGAATAAAAAATATCTCAAAAAGTCATTCTAACTGGTTGTTCTGAAAATAAAATTCAGCCATAAAATAAATAATTTATTGAATCAAAATAATCTTAAAATACCATTCTAACTAGCTACTTCAATTAGGCAAACAAGAATAAAAACCTAGTAATCTAAATGAGGTGTCCTCCTCTATATGGTTGAAATACCCAAAATGAAAGATGCAAAATTAAATCATAAACCCCAACTCAAACCATATGGCCAAGGGAAGTGGGAAAATTATTTAACTAATAATTTTACCATGGTCAGGCAAGGGCATGATTAAAATAGTTTTGGAGGTTTTCAATTTTTTTTTTTTTTTTTTTAATTATCATAGTTTAAACACCCAAAATTTATTTTAACTATACAATAAATCTAAATTGACCCATGGTATAATGAGAGGTGAATATCAATTTTAGACTAGTTTTATAACCTTTGCAATCTCATCAAGAAATCTATTGACTTCCTTATTATCCTAAAAATAATCCCTTTTTTGTAGCTAAATAAAATAATCAAGCCCTTCATTTTACACAAAATAAAAATAATAGAACTTACATGTTTGATGCCACACAGAGGGAACAAAAAATCATAATTTTGCTTACTTGCCAACTTTTTGTCTTCTCCCCAAGTGCCATGCCTAACCTTTTATAGCCACAACCCAAGATGGGATTTCTTTGTCCTCCATTAATTCTCCTTATCTCTCAAACATCCTTCCATATTTTACCCAAATGTCCTTAACAATCCTCATAGCCAAATCTCTTTGGTAACTGTTCCCCCTCCCCCATCTCTTCCATATGCCATACTCAAGAGTGAAATGATTTCTCTCAAAGACAAAAGTATAAGTTTTGATTATTGCTTGGTTGGGAGTCAAAATCCCACATCCCTCCCAATACCAAACATTATGGTTTCCAAAATCAAATCTTTGATTTGAAGTCTAATACAATGCCCAAGTCAATTTGTAGCCCTAGCATGGGGTTAAAAAATTTACATATTAGCATTTGCATTTTACCCACTATGCCTAAGTCACTTAGGATTAAAAATGAAAAAAACCATTAACCTTTTACCATTATGCTTTAGTCACTTAGGCTTTAAGACAAAACAAAAGTCTTATTATTCATGCTAAGACAATACTATATTTTAATGATTTTATAAACTCCCATAACAAACTTATTCAAGCTATCAATTTAATCATCCAAATCTATTTAAACATTCATACAAAGAAACATTATGGGAAAAATTGGCTTTAAGTGTTAGAGTATCTTACTCAAGTTTGATAAGCTCTAGGTATTTTTGTTTACCTAGTTTTGTCTTATGTGGAGTTTAGTCCCACATTAGCTAGTTCATATTATTTTGCCTTGCTTATATAAGCAAGTGATATTCATTGTAATATACATGTTTCTTTATGTTTCTCATAATATTTTACATATCTCTTGTGTGTATAACAATTGATTTTGTTTTCAATTAGTTTATTTTGAGTATATGCTGAAGCATCAATGGTTGTGGTAATGAGCCATTGGAGATATTTTATTTGAAGAGTTTTGATAACTCTTTCATGGTATTAGAACCACCATCCAATAGCCACTTTCTGTATTTAACTATTTTTGGTGCATTTTCAGGGCTTATAACCTATGTCATTAAGTTTGAAAGGCCTCAAAACCTTATAAATCCTTGTCAAAGTGTCAAAAATAGAGATTTTTGTAAAAACTTAATTTTTTGTGATTTTTTTGACGAACCAAGAATAAATCTATACAAAACATTTATTCATTATTTTTCTCAAAAAAATTATGGGTTTTTCTGGGTTTTTGGATATCTTTCTATGTTTTTTTCAAAAATTATGGATTATTTATAGATCTATGTGTTTCTCTGTTTGGAAAATTTGAGGGTCTGATTTTTTAAACCTTTGTCTTATCCGTATAAGAATCATTTTAAGAATATCTAGTTGGGTAAGTTTTTTTTTTGGCATACTATGGATTGGTTGGGCATGTGGGTAGACAATAGGGCTATGAAATGTTGAATTTAGTGGCATTTTGATGTTCCTTTAAAAAATTTAGGTTCTGAGGTCAAAATTGGAGGAATTCTACAACATTTTAGCAATCTTGCCCTAGAGCTCAATTGGAAGATATGGGATTCATCTTGTCATAGAGGTAGATTTTTTTGTGTCTCAGAAATCAACTTGCATCTATTAGTTCTAGTCTTTTGGTAGTGATTATCACCCCTCAGAGGATTGGGTAGTTGTTGTGGTGGTGCAGGCGATGACTGGCATAGTTGGTAAATTGTTGGGTCTTTACCAATGTGTTTGCTCATTAATATCTATGTAGAAGCCACACGGCTTGATTTTTGCCATTCAAACCTATAAAACCTAAGCCACCATCATCACCTCCTCCTCACCACCATTCTAATCCTTGTTATCCTACTATGCCACCTAATTTTTTGAATATGTAGTTTTGTTAAAAATTATAGTCTTTTCAAAATTATTGAAAGTCAAAAGTTATTTTGGTGGGAGAACAAATTTATATGGAGAACATATTTGTGAATAGAGATATATGGTGGAGATAATTCTGATTGGGGGCCTTTGTGTTTTCACATGTGGGGAAATCACATAATTTTTTATTGTTTTTATTTAAAAACAATATATTGTGATGTGAAAATACTTGTAAAGGTTAAGATGATAGTTTATTTTTTGACTTCTTTTGGTTTGAATAGATTCTTGATTCTATTTCAGTTCTAATGAGTGTTTTGGAAGGGTAGATCCACCTTGGCCACAATACTTTTTTTAATTTTTAATGCAAATTTTTATTAAATTGGCCTTATTGATGGAAATATAATTGTTTAATAACTTTTGATCAGTAGCTCAAAAATGAGTACCATTTTTTACAAAAATCATATTTTTAAATTTCCCACATATTGGGCTTATTTACATTGTAAAACACATTAAAATATAAAATGACACATTCTAGGGGGTCTATTTGCATTGTTTGTATTGTCTTGAGCTTACAGTTTGTGGTGACATTTTAGTGGTGATATATTTGATATGTTATGAATATTTTTAATGGAATATTCATCATTTTGCATATACCTTATCTCTTTCATTTATCAAATATTAGAGGATGAGGTCTGGTTTGGTAGGAGGTTGGACCCCCCTCACAGGTAACACAAACTTCCTTATTACTTCTTCTGGATTGCAATGCCATTATTTTTACACTCATATATGCATTTTTGGCTAATTCCAACATCATATTGTTGAGTATGCATTATAACTACTACAGAGTTCTATGTGCTATGGGACCTACATTATACTTCATGCACACACTATCTTGGATGCATTTTTGATTGAGCTTGATGTCTTTTTGTATATGCTTTGCAGGTTGTTGATTTTTGGTTGATGATCCTTTTTGGTGTGTTTTTTTATACATGGATCTTTTCACCATTTATCACACTCTTCCATCAGCCCAAGACATTCATTAGTACATTGACACATTGGTAGTTATGCCATGTCTCTTCAAGACCCCTTTCTTAGTGCCTTGCCTTCTTCTATGGAGACACCTCGTCGCTCCCTTGTTTTTGAAGTGTACCTCTCTTGATGGTTCTTTTAACAAGTTGAAAATATCCTCATTTGAAGCTATTCTGGTGAAGCCCAATGTATTTCTTGATTCAATCTAGTATTTTTTTGTGTATAGGTTATATTGTACTCATACTAATATATAAAGTGCCATGGGGGGTTTGTTGATTCAAATTTGTCTACCTTCATGCATTTGTGTAATCTATTTTGGGCACCTCTTCACTTCTTCAATTGCTTGGTTATTCCATCACCACCATGGGCCATCATATTTTAGAGACTTTTATATATTTTGACACCACTATACAATAGTTGATAGTCTCCCACAACTTGTATTATAGCTATTCTATTGAACCCTAGTGTCACCTATCTTTTTTTGATAGTTTGACAATCTCTTTCAGCATGACATAGAGTTATTCTAGTGTATACATTGTCAAATTGTTTAGTGTTTGAATAGTGGATTTGAACCACTCATACATACCTTTTTCCACTTCATCTATTCAAATGTATGAGGGGTGTGATGTACATTCTAATTCTTGGTGTTGAGAGTTCCTTTCATATGATGTAATTTTTTTTACTTTCATCATAATTGATAGTCTTCTTGATTGAAGATATTTTGGTGAAGCCCAGTGTCAGTTGTTTTGTGATCAAGTAGTGGATTTAAACCACTCATATAGATTGAATTATTTTGTGAATTTTAAGTACTTGGAGTGAAAACTTCTTTAGCATCATCTTTAGGGGGATTTCTTGATCTCTCTTCTTTGATCTCTTTTAAGGGGAGTTTTTTCTATGGGTTTTCTCTCTTTTTCTCCACTTTATGAGAGTTATGTATTTTTTAATTTTGAGTGTTTTATAAATTTTTCCTTTATACATGGGTATCATTTAGGAACTTTGTTTATCAAAACCCATATGAGGATTATTACTTGACTCCATGGCCTTCTTGGTGATTTTTATAGTGACATTGGTATGGTATCCCCACTAGTGACACTAGTGTGGTAGCCCCACTAGTGACACTAGTGTGGTAGCCCCACTAGTCTTTGTGCTCACTTCTCACCATTTTATTGGAGGGTGTTCCAGTGATGCTTCTTCAAGTTCATCATTATATCTATTAATTTGGAGTGTAGTGTTTATATTTAGTGATCCTCATATTTAACACCATTCTTACTTCGACTTAGTGGTTACAGTGACTCGACATCCATATACTCTAGCATGATGGATTGGTGTCCATAGGGACACATGAATTCACACTACATCCTCTATTTTTAGCCTTTATATTCACTTGAGGGGGGTGTTATATTATCTTACTCATGATTCCTAGGATATAGGTATTTGTGTTTATCTAGTTTTATCATATGTGGGGTTTAGTCCCACATTAACTAGTTTAGCTTTTATATTGTGTTGCCTTGCCTACATAAGCAATTTCTATTTATTGTAATATACATGCTTCTTTATGTTTTTCATAATATTTTACATATCTCTTATGTGTATAACAATTGATTTTATTTCAATTAGTTTCTTTTGATTATATGTTGAAGCATCAATGGATATGGTAATGAGCTATTGGAGAGATCTTGGCTGAAGAGTTTTAATAACTCTTTCATTAAGCCAATGATGACCTAAATTCAAACAAAGATAATGATTATGAAAAACAAAATAAGATAATAATATCAAGTCTGTCAATAGTTAAAGCAACCAATATCAAATATCAAAATTGATCAAGCAATTAATACCAAGTGCTTAATAATAAAATAATCAAAGCAAACTCAACAGAGGTTGAGAAGATGATTGAAACAAAAATAAGAGCTAAAGACAATTAAAAATTATGGAAAAACAAATGGATAAATTATTGTATAGAGGCTATGGCTCAAGTATAACATCACTTTTTACCCATGTCAATTACCCAACTACTCATTATCTTTGTCCTTGATCCCTAAACCATTAGAGTCTACCACTAACCTAGCTCATTTTATCTATACCTATACCCACAAATAGATATCAAAAATACTTGTATAATATAATAATATATATATTTGAACTATATAGTATAGTATAGAAAATTGAGTATAGAAAATTTGATGATGTAACTAAATCAACACATATGCAAAATAAACTACATCTTTAGTATTTAGTCCAATGTCAATAGTAGCCAACTAGATATGATCTGAAACAAATAATGATATCACTTAGCATAATAACATTAAAATAATATCTCAAAAGTATAGTCAAATAGTATAAAAGCATGTTAAAAACATATAACGATCTACGAAAACAAAGTATGAAGGCTGAGTTATAACACCTCTATAACTTTGTCCTTTTGATTATTTCCACATTCTCTTCTAATGTTGAAAAATTCTCAAAGTTAATATATGCATTTTATCGATATTTTAACTCTCTCTCTCTCTCTCTCTCTCTCTCTCTCTCTCTCTCTCTCTCTCTCTCTCTCTCTCTCTCTCTCTCTCTCTCTCTCTCTCTCTCTCTCTCTCTCTCTCTCTCTCATCTCTCTCTCATCTCTCTCTCTCTCTCTCTCTCTCTCTCTCTCTCTCTCTCTGTGTGTGTGTGTGTGTGTGTGTGTGTGTGTGTGTGTGTGTGTGTGTGTGTGTGTGTGTGTGTGTGTGTGTGTGTGTGTGTGTGTGTGTGTGTGTGTGTATTTATTTATATTTGTGTATGGAATCCATAGTTTTGAATGAAATATCAATAAGGTTTAATGGATACATGCACTATGAATAAGTTCATCTAAAAGTTATGGGACTTTGTGACATTGAGATAACAAGAGACTGTTACATTTACATGCATTTTGACCTTTCACCATTACATTTTTTGCACCCAAATTCTTAATCTTCATATTCTCTCACATTTATCATGTCCAATTAAAGTGATGCCATGTCAACAAAAAGTTGGTACTATAAGGAGTGTTGAATTTTAAAAAATAGGCCAAAAATACCTAAACTTGATCTTGAAATAATTTCCTTGTTACAACCCTTTTTTTATTGAATCACACCACTAATGACACATCTCCCATAAACATATGTACAATAATTCTAGTTTTAGTTTGAAAAATATTTTGATTACAAAATTAAATTTTTATTAATATATTCCTTGTTTCATAATTATGGAAAATGATTTTTTGAAATAATATTAATCTTTAAATCCATTCACATTTAAAAAATAACAACATTATTGAGGTCTTAACATAATTCCACATATATGATAAATAATTCTACGAAATAAATATAAAGCTTCCATTCATATTAAATAATAGTAAAACAATAAGGTCTTTTGGGAGCATGCTTTGAAATATAAATTAAAAAAAAAAACTACATACTAAGCCAATGCATTATAACACAAATTATAATCTTCGATAGTTTCATGTTTAATATAAATAGTTAACCTATTTGATTAGTTCAAGGTATGACTTAATGGCATAATGTACTTCATCAAGTATCTTAATTTGGGATGCTTTCCATATTATTTTTACTATCCATGCACATATGATGCTATCCACCTCAATCTTGTGTTTACTTTTTTTTGGTTTAGTCCACAATTTATTAGGCATTAAACAATCTTGCTAAAATGTTGCACCTTCTTCTCTCCTTATAGGTATATAATATATAATCCTCACATTTTAATCCACATTCATACCTTTTGGTTTAATTTAAATATACCAATATTTTCTTCTCATCCATATCTTTTCATTTTTTTTCCATATTAGATGCATCTATCCCACATACACATCCATTAATTGATTGAATGCTTCTTTAGGTCTTCCACACATAGGCCCAATGTAAAAATTATTATTACTTGGGATGTTTTGATTAAAGTAGTATTCCTTGTGAAAATGTGTGGATCTCATTATTTGTTAGTATAAATCTTTGTCCTTTATTATTTATGGCAAAAAATAAGTATCTGACATCTTGCTACAATTTATAAATGGCCTATCTAGAGAACATAATTTTTTCCCCAAATACATTATTTTGGAGGTCAATATTCTCTATCTCCACCTATTGTATCTTTTCCAAAATATTTAATATAAGATTTTATTCCATTTTTCAAATATTTCAACTCGTTGAGTTCTTTGAATGGTGCTAGAGGAGGCTTCCCTTTAGGAAAGTTTGGTTCACCATTATCTTTTGTATGACAAATTAGGATTAGATGTATATAATTTATTGTTGATTTATATTCCATCATTGGTATTCCAACCACAATATGAAAACTAAACATATTAGGTTTTATAATACTCAAAATCTTATGGTTTCCATCCAATAATCGTGGCTCCACAAAGCCCTTGAAGTCATACAATTCCTTAATAAGGTAAGGAGTGATCCATTTTAGCATGTTTTTTAGGTGTCCAAGGTAAAAGGAAAAGAAAATGTGTCAAATCCACATAATGATGTTTTTAATCTACCAAAATTACCATCTGTATTACATCACTATGTCCCATTAGAATGAAGCTTACATATACATTGTTGAATACCCTTTTTGTTGTCAACATGGATTGAAAAGAAAACAAGGTATAATTATTATTATCACTTGATGCATTATATAGTTTCAATTAGATGATATTTGTTTATTTTTTGAATTAATTACTTGTACTAGCATAAGTAATTTATTCAAATGAATTTTTTTTTCCTTGTACGCTTTGCATTTTTCATGCACTTATTTTATAATAGTGCACAATGTAATGGTTGTTTGGATGATCTAATACTATATAATAAATCTCCATACTCATAAATTATGGGTTTTTAAAGCTTATTAATTCATATATACAATGATGTGACTATGAAATTTGATCCACATTCAAAAAAAATTAGGCCAAGGTGGCTAAATCCCCCATTCTTGTGTTTATTTTTAGCATACTACTCGGAACTTCATAGCATTACTTATTTTATTTTATACACTTGGTATAAAAGTGTTAGTTTTGTCTATTTATCATGAAAAATAGCCAATAATATCTAAGGTTATTCTTGTTATTGAAATATGTGATAATGGTAATGTGCACGATATATTTCAATTTATTCATTACTCCATGATTTTTCTTCTTCAAGTTTTGAGAATGATTCTAGGCACGTGGTAGCTCTACATATGTTGTATGGATTTGTAAACTAATAAAACATGGTTAATCAGTTATTATTTGGAGTAAAAACATGTTCAAATATCATGTTCATTATCTTGTTTAAGCTTGGTTGTGAAACTTGAGGAAGGTTCAATAATTTGATATTCTTGTTACATACCTTTCACATTAAATTATTTTGATAAAATGTAGGAATAATTATTTGAGGAAATTTTATTCCATCCTAACCTATAGAACAATTAAAATTTAGAGAAACATATAAATTTATCTCAATGATTCTTTATTTATTAAAAATTATAGTGGTAATATTTAACCCTTGTTTTTGGCTCTATGTGATAATGTAGCATACAAAAATGTAGTGGTAAAAAATGTAGTATGACAAAAATGTTGCAAGGACAAAATATAGCAAGGAAAAATGTACCAGTATTGGTAATATCACAAAATGTTGTGAATAGTATAATTGGGACATTTTAGTGATTATCACATTGTTTATTTATTATCTAGTTCATTTTGGTGATAATAGTTAACTTTTCATGGTGCAAAATTAATGCACTAAATTTACAAGAAAAATATCAGAGGAAAATGTGATTTTGTGAGTTTGGACCTTTAGTTGAAAATTGTGTTATCTTCACGACATTACCAATACCACTAAATTTTTTCCTCACTACATTTTATCCTTATGATGTTTTGTCATACTACATTTTTATCACTACATTTTTGTCTGCTACTTTTTCGTAAAATGCCTTATTTTTTCTTTCCCAGTGTTACCAATTTTTACACACATATAACCATTTATATAGTATAATTTATGGCTATAAAAAAATTTCCCTAGGTAACCATAAAATTTGTGCCATTAAATTTGATAGACATCCATCCTATCAAGTTTAATTTTATGTATCTCCACAGACTATACACCCACATTAAAGAAAACATTTGTTGTTAATGCATTTACCATTAATTTATTTTGGCCTCTTCATTTAGGGATATAATTTTGTGCCATATAAATTTGAATAAATAATGATTAATTTTTTGAGACATTTAAATTTAGACTTATGATATTTCACATCCCCCATATCATCCAAAAAAAATTGACCATTTTTCCTCTTCATTTTTTGACTTAATAAACTGTCTGGAATGACTTTCAATTTTTGACATTTTCCATCATTATAGGGTCTTATAATCACTTTTATGGAATGATTTAAATTCTTAGAATTAAAATAAATTGGATATAAAAATTAAAATTATCTCTATTTGAATGCATCCCAAATTTTGACCTCAACCTCTTATGAGGCTTTTTTTTAATTTGACATCCATATGACAATCATCTATGTCACCAATTGCTTAACAAGCTAATATAAGAAATAATATTTAGATAGTGACCATCCTTTGTAAGTAGTGATGAATAATCTATCGATGTGTAAACCAATTTTATTGACATCCAATATTTTAAATTTTACCATGTTTCATTCAAGTACATTTGTAATTGTTCCCTCCATAACATATTTTATCACAGATGAGCACAAATGATTCAATTTATAATAAACTCCTTTGAAATTAAATTTTTTTTCATCACTCTATAAAAGGTATGGATAATTTGACTAAGTAATCCATTTAACCATTAGTGTGATTCTTATTTCATTAAAAATGAAATTATCTACTTTCCTATATATTAATTTCTTAGATTATAGCAAGTTTGAGTAATTAGAATGTAGATTTACCACTTTTTAGCATTACACCAACTTCAAGGGTCTCAATACATCTTCATAAATTTTGTGATATTATAGTATAATGACTTATAAGACTTTGGGCTATGTTTCCATACCTAATAGAACATTGTTTTTTGATAGTGTCATTATCTGCAACAAAATTAGTTTTGTCATTAGGAATTGTATTAACTATGATTTTACTATCATCATTGCAATGTCCCTCTTTTATAACACTATAATCCTCCAAGTCACTACAAATGTGACCACTATGAATAGATGGAATGGATGTATATACTTGATTTGAAAATTCTCTCTCTTTTTAGGAAATGTAGTATCCTATATTATCATTATCTACGAAGGTTTTAAATTCATCAACTAAATAAGGAAATTTTACTTTTCTATCCAATTCCATGTTGACATTGATAATAACAAATCCTCTTCCCACATCTATGCAACGTAGTGTTTTGTTTTTTGGATAGAAATTTCCTTATAAAACATTGATGTCATTTGAAAACAAATCCACTTGATCATCCTCTCCAAATGCAAGAGACATCAATTATATAATATAAAAAATAAATGTGAGATGAAAGACTTTATTAAAAACCCTTCCTAAATAAACTATTAATAAACATGAGACTAAATAAAAGACATATATAAATCCAATTTAAATATAAAGTAAGGATATTTTTGTGACCAACATGGCCCCACTTATTTTTAGAAGTGAAGACCCGCCATTTTTCCTAAATTGAGATTTAAATTTCATTTAAAAATACCCTATATTATCTCAATTTTTTGAAGTCATATGTGAACAAGGTTATAACATAGGAGAAGAGAAATTAAAACTTATTTTTTCTAAGTCAAATTTATTTCATGGTATATTAAAAGGTTAATTCACATTATAACCCTATTTTTATTTAATTAATTGGCCATGAATTAATCCTTACAAAACCTTAAGTTTTTTAGTGTCCACATTTGCATCCCTATTTTATCTCAATTTATGGAAGTCAAATGTAAACTAGATCAGAAAATAGAAGAGGAAAAATTAAAAATTCTCTCTTTTAGATCAATTTAATTTTCATGATAATTAATATTTTATTTTGATTAATTGGACACAACCTCATCCCCTAAAATAATCATTATGATATATTAAGTTACTCTATGTTTATCTTCACATATTCCTAAGTCAAAGTTCACATTTGTGATTTATATCATTTTTTGATATTTCTATCGAGCAGAGCCGACCATAATTTTAATCAAATTTCATAATTTAATGTGTCCATGGATTTCATTATTTATTTTAAAATATCAATTATGATCTGTGACATCCATGATTATGTTATGATTATTGGTTTTTTCTTTTTTGTCCCAAATATTTGAGTGGTATGTTGAAGTCACCATGACCCATGAATGTGTTATGATTGCCTTGAATTTTATTTATAGTGTAGGTTTTATTAAAACATTAATCACAATTTATTTTTAGAAATGTGATCATGATTATGATTATTTATAATGTATAGGATAAAGCGGATGAAATTTAATATAAAGTGGATTTTTATTCTTAACAATCCATAGAATTGATTGAGGTCACCATAAAATAAAAGGGACATTACATGACTCTATGACCCCATGACCTTTGGGTGAGTTTTACATGTTTTATTTTTATGTAATTTTCAAAACTTTGAATTTAATTAGTGGTCACCTTAAAATATTTCAAATATAAAGTTCACATTTATGCTTTATGTCACTTGTGATTTTATATCAAGTAGACCAACCATAATTTTAATCAAGATTCATAGTTTAACTTGCTTATAGAGTCATATTTATATTCTATATAATAATATGTTAGAGAGATAGTATTTCCATGGTTCATGAAGTAAGAGAGTATATATTTATAGAATAAAACATTTTGTAATTTTTGAATCAACATTTCAAATCATACTCTTTGAACCATCACCAAGATGAAAAAAAATATTATGATGAGATTCCAAACTCAAGTTTATATGTAACGTTATTAGAAATGAGATACTTGAATGTCAAGTAGTTGAAAAAATAAATAATAAGAGTATTAATAGAGGTGATAATATAAAGTTAATTAAAGGAATAAAAATTAATTTTATAATGGTTAAAAACTTAAAGTCATTACTACTCAAATCGATGATAAAAAATTTAGTTAAGTTATAAAAAGTTAGAAGAAACTAAGTTAATTTAAAAAAATATTTATTAAAATATAGAAAGGTTGAAAAATATTTAGTTAAGAATTAAGAAAAAACATGAAAAAATGATTTTTTTAATCGAAAAGAAGAGGTAAAATCTAGAAAGAAAATGAAAGAGATTTAACAGTAAGAAAGATAAACTACAAGAATGAAGCAAAAAGAAGGGTAAGGAATAAAACCATGAGATAATACCTAAAAATTGAAAGAGATTTAACATAAAGACAAATAAGGGTAATAGAAAGGAACAACAATAACAGGGGGAAATAACAAAAGCAATTTTAGCACCAAATAAAATCATCAATTATAGGAGAAAAATGAGTTACAAATGATTACTTATCGATCTCCAAGACTAGTTTAAAATCTAAAATGGGTTGATAAATATTTAATTAAGAAATATTAAAGAATTAGAAATAGAAATGTTTTAAATAAAAAGAGGATGAAATGCCTAAAAGGAAAGTGAAAGTGATTTAACAATAGGACATAAAAATGTTAGAAGAACATAATAAAAACAAGAAAGGTTAAGAGTAAAATCATGAGGTAAAACCTAAAAATAAAGTTTAAGAGGTTTAATATTAGGATAGACAAGGATAAAATAATGGAAAAAGGGGTAAGAATAGATGAAAGCTTAGCACCAACTTATTACCAACTCTAGGAGAATCTAAGAGACTACAAAGAAAGATGAACACATTTCAGTTAACAATTGCAAATCAAATTAATGATCAATTTCCTAGATTGGTTTAAATATATACCACCATACTTTGATCATATTTTTATCACATTTGAAAATTTATATTAATTCTCTTAGACGTCACTTGAAATAGTTGTCTTTTATAGCCAAAACCTTGGTATTATCAATGCAAATATGATGACAATTTTTTAAGGAACGCTTAGTTAAATATAACTTAACTAATATTTATTTGTTAATATCAACAACATATTCATTAACCTTTGTGTTCATGGAGTTTCAAATTTCTCTAATATATGATGATCCACATGAGCAATCAATTTTTTACACTCTACATCTAAGTGTTGGTTCCAAGTTATCTTTTATCGATAACTTAGAAATCTATGACCCCATGGGTCCATTTTGATTATCAAATATTTTTATTTATACCACAAAATTTAAGTTAGTTTTGAAGCTTCCATGAAATTGTGATTGTGTTTTAATGATTACGTGAAGTATTTTAATATCGTGTATTTTATTAAAATTGTATTCACATTATTAATTTTTAAAAATGTGCACATAGTGTATTTGTGTGTTATGTGTATGAAATTATATGGACATGATGAAATATGAAACAAATTATGAATTTAATGGATCTATATATTCAACATAAATTCATTTGGGACCTGGGTTAAATATGTGATATGATTACTAAAATTATAGACCACGATGAGTTTCAATTTGAGTGGAGATAATAAATGTATAAAATGATAGACTTTGAGAATGTCTAGACTTGAAAATTTGTAAAGGAAAATTTTAAAAAATCAACATATCTATAGACAAAAATCAAGCCACATGAAAGTTTTAAGAAATACATGACCAAGTGGCTATGAATCAATGATGTATTTATGCATGTTTCCTTTGTATTTCAATGTATTTTAAAATGCTATGTACGTTTTCTTATTGTTTTTTAATAATTTAAATTCATTTATTTATTTAGTAAATTCATAGGTGTAAATTAAATATAAAGATAAAATTTAAAGTTTGAATGGGTCCAATAATTGTGAGTCATTTGAGAGATGAGAAATATTACATGACCATGTGATTCTTGTTGATGCCTGAAAGTGTATTATAGGGGTTCAAAGTGTTTAAGAAACACTTATGAATTATGGATTAAAATAATCCATTGCATGAGTTCTAGGTTTTGATATTCTTGATATCTTTAGTTGAGTAGCAGCAAAGCAAATAAACTATTTCACAAAATTTATAATGTAACAGTTTGGTTGTTGGGAGCACCCATGGCCTAATACTTTGATTTTGAAAGATGAAGATGATCTAAAATAAGTAGAGTGAATTATGATCAAAATATAAGTCTATGTCTAATCTATCATGTATATTTAAAATGGAAGTTAGACTAAAGTGAGTTGATCAAAAAGGGAAAAAGGAAGGGTAGGGCAGAAAAGAAGGTGTTCTAATTTTCAATCTAGGCAATATGACAGAGTTTAGATTTCATCAAGACATGTGCTAAACCAATATATGACATAAAATTACAAAGACACAAATCCTATCATATATTAGTCAAATTTATAGGGAAAAGTGAAGTAATGCAAATAAGAACCAAATTTAATTTAAAGATTTAACTTATAGGCAAATTGCATAACACATCTACAAGCAAAGCAAAAAAAATGAAATGAATCTAAGAAATTTCAATAAATATAGCATAAGCACAAATTGACAACTCTGCATTCAAATGTACACATCTAATATCCATTAAAAAATTCAATCCTAAACATCCAAACAAATAATTTAGAGAGTAGCCATAATATCAAACACATAAATAAATACTAGACAATCTTTGTAGAATTCCTTGCTTGTATTAATTTCTCAAAGTTTACATAAAGCTTATTGCTTAAAAAACTCCCTCCCTTAATTAAAAATGACTATACCACTTTTATAGAAGACTAAGGAGGTATTTTGGTTAATCATGTCAAATGACAATCATACAAGTGTCTAGAAAAGTTGTCCTTCTACAATGTTCTATAATTAATGACACTTTCTAAAGGACTAACCTATAAGCAATGCACTTTACAAATTTACACTTGATTTTATAAAAGAATATTCTCTTTTAAAAATATATATGTTTAGCTACAAAATAATATTTTAAATTCAAAATATTTGACTTTGGGACTCGCTTATTGTTGCAGTCTTTTGCCTCTGCTATAGGATCTTCATTCTGTAGTGTTACTCATCAATTATCTTGAGGTTGACAATGGTTTCCATGAAAATATATTTTTATTGATATGCCAATCCCTTGAGATATTTTTCATCCCTTCCTAAATCTTCTTTGATACTCCTTGCATCACTAATATTCTCATCAACTGATAAAATCATGTCCATGATCCTTTTATTATATGCACCTATCTTTCCTTGGATTTGATTCCTTGCCTCATGTATGAACTATGTATTTATTTACTTGAATTCCTCATTTATGATCAAGACAAGGGGATTGAGTGAAGTAGGATCCTTGATTAGGCTCCCAAATATGTGCATCATCTTGTATTTTAACTATTTGAGATCTTTGGAAAGATATCCTATTTCTTTGGACCATTTATTTAAAGATTTGATATTATCTATCAATATTTCCATGGCCATTTTTAGGTGGACTAGGCCAATAGTATTAAACCCAATAATTTGATCTTCTATCAATATATTAATTCCTTCACCTTACTACTTGAAGCTTACCATTGGCCAACTTAGCCTATAGCCATGGAAATCTACTTATTTACTACATCTTGCTTGGATATTATAGCCTTCAAAGAGTTTAATAAGTCATACATAGTGGTCTTAAATTGATTGATCATGTCTCCTAGTACTGATAGACTTGATTTCTCTTCTAAGTTCTTCTATTTCTTTAAACCCTTGATGGTAGCTTGTAAATATTTAGTTTGTGTTTAGGATAGTTATAAGACATCTTATTCAAAAATATGATCTTACCCAGGTCTTTATCTTCTTAATTGAGTCAGATTAGTCAAGAGATCTACCTTTTGATATGTGATTTCTTCACCTCCTGCCATGACCTTCTTCTCTATCACTCTTTGCAAGCTAGCAGTTTCTAGATAACATTTGACTCTAATTGTAGATTTAGTCACCTATGTGATATGGATCTTAGCTTTTGATGGAGCTATTAAATCACTTGATGTATTTAATCTTCTTTTATCCTCATATAAATAAACTATCCATAGCTTAAGCTCTTGATGCACAAAAATGTTAATATCCTTCATCATAGCCCAAGGATGGTGCATAGTGGGCACTCTCTCCAATATAGGTTCATACAATAACCCTTCGAGAATTGGTGGTCTATATAACAAGTTCTCTGCATTGAATATATTAACTTCACTTAAAGGAGTACTAATAGTCATCTTGTGTCTCTTTACTTTTAGAATAATAGTTAGCTCAACTTTTATTTTTGGAGTGTCAATAGGAACCAAGTCCAAAGATTTTCCTTTGTCATCCTTAGTTTCCTCAACATTTTTCTTTTCTTCTTCATTTGATTCTATGTTGTTAGAGAAAACATATTTAATACATCATCAACAGACTCTTAAGGATCTATAACTATCATATGTACCTCTTCTTGATGTGCATCTTGTTCTATTACTTTAGGAGGTTCATTAGCGAATGAGCTCGAAGCTATTTCATCTGGAGTTTTATCATTATGCCTATGCTCTATCTATGTCTCTACTTGGGCACTGAATTATGGAGGCCTAGAAGATTTTACACTATTCAAATGGTACTATCTTGGTCCCAATTGTCATCTATTATCCATTTATTGATTTCTTTTTAGTCTTAACTCAAGCCTTAGGTTGTGTTCCTTTAGCCTTCTAGTGATTTAAAATTAGGTATATGCCTTGGTGTAGATAGGATCAAAGGCACTAGGATCATGTTCATAGGGCACATTTAGCATCCCTTTGTGTTTCAAATGATCCTTAATCTTTCCATAGGGGTCTTACTATCTATGTTCATCAATATATAGATTGAAAGATGATCTATGATTTGATGTTGCCTCAATGTGATCCCACTATTTGAAGTTTGTCTTTTCAATAGTCATAGGGAGGTTATGAAGGAGTCTCTTCCTTTTAGTTTTGGAAAGACCATCAATACCATGGAATAATTGGTAGGCTACTTGTTGCTCAGCCAGCTTATCAATAACATGGACAGGTAGCTTGAAGGGATAATTTTGATTTTCCTTAATTTTGATTATAGTATAATCTAGGTACATCCATATATCCTCCATTGATTCAATAGAATTTTTGATTACTAGACTAATTATTGACATGGGGATGACAATTATAGATTAAGTCAAGGCTGCATAGACACAATCATAGATAAATTAAATATGATCCCTATATTTATAGATGTGTAACTTAGAATAATATTGTGAAACTATCTAGATTCCATTTGGAGACCGCTCCCTCTGATTTGGAATCTTTTGTGTTGCACATAGGGCATTTAGGAGGTAAGAAATCATGTAAAATTGCATTTTATTCTTATTCCTAATTGCATAGATTTGTCTACTCAATGAGATACTCATTATTTCACCCAAATGAGGGATACTTACCTTTTCAATAATAAATTAGACCATGGGCACCCATACTAGGTCTACATATGCAGTGGTTGTATTTATAAACAACTTGTTCAACATTGTCATTATCATCTTAACCCCTAGTCTAAAATAGTTGATTAGAATGTTCTTATTGAGGTATGAAAAGAATTGATAAAGGTTAGGTCAATTTGGGGTTTAGGAAACTTAAAATAGGACTCAAATGCAATAACATAAATGTAAGCCACTTTTTTATGATTATGTTCATTAATTATCATGCCCTTGTCTATCTTATTTTCCTTAAAAATGGGAGCAAGAATATCGATGCAATGGAGTACCTTAGATTTTGTAGCTCCATAATGTAGGCTAGCTATCTAGATTTCCATAATGTCATCATAGAATTTTTTGGTTGAGATATTCTTCTCTTCTTCCCTAGTGATAGCTGGTCAGTTCTTGACTCTCTAGAATAATTTTGACTAATTACTATCTCCTATGTTCAAGGCAATAGTAATGAACTTAGTGTCATTGAAAACATGACCTTGAACATCTATTATCAAATATAGCTCAACATCTTCCTTTGAAACATGCTTATGTGGCACCATTGTGTGCCACCAAGCCTTCCCTATTTTAAAAGCATGATTCTTAATGAATATCTAAATATGCTATAAGTTAATTTTAATGATTAAAGTCCTAAAATATGAAAGTTATTCTCTAAATTCCATGGCAAACAGTAAGTGAAATCAAATCACACATATAACATGACTAAGTTTTGATGTTTGAGCCTAAATATGCATGTGTAAGACTTATTTTAATCATGAATTCATCTTAATGATGATACTTGACCATATGGAATAAGTAGTCTGGTTATTAGTTCAAACCAAGAGTATCTGAGTTTCAGTATTTTGCAATGTTCTCCCAAAAGTCACCATTTATTGAGGTCAACATAACCCCATTTTTGAAAATAGATGCCAGGCATCCATAACCCCAAGAGATATACCTTTGGCTCCACTCAAACCCTTGCTTCACTACCAACTAGGCATTCATATCCCTGGTGGAGGTTACTAGAATCACATTTGCTTAGAAAGCTTTTGAATTTTCAATAAAGTTATTTTTTGTATTTTTCAAGTATATTTACCTCTTAGCAAAGGTTGGGAACTAGAATTAGATAGGTTTTAGGATTTGGTCAAATGTTTGATCTTCAGGTAATCATCTTTGGTTATAAACTTCATCCCAAGCAATATTATTTCTTTAAGTTCTAACATGACTTTTCTTTAATAATTCAAACTTTCACTCAACATATGCAACCCTTATTAGAATAAAACTTAGATCAGAACAAGGTTTAAGATTTTAAGGAACAATTAACCTAGTTATCAATCCTTACCAGTTTCTCAAAACTATAACATCAAACTCTAATTTATAGAATCCATAATCAATCAATGTCTAAGGTTCATACCTAAATTCTTGATTTGTGAAGTTCCTTTGAGTGATTACATGAATTAGATCTTGGAAAACTATCTTAAAATATTTATTTAAAGTAAGGAACAAGGCATAGAAAAGAAATAAATAAACAAAAGAAATTGAAATAAAAAGAAATAAAAAGTAAATAAATATACACAAACACTATTTACAAATAGGGAACAAGAAAGAATAGAAAAGAAACTATTCTAGGCCTACCTACACCGATCCTAACTAGTCTTACAAATTACTACATGAAGACTTGTGGTAGAAAAGTAGAGAAGTAGTGCTTGAGTTATTTCCCATTAGTTGGCAAAGTAAACTCTACTCCATGTAAGTGTTTAAGCTTGAATATGTTGTCTCCCAAAGTTTTAGCAATATGATATAGACAAATCCACAAAGGAGTGAACTTCCCATGATTTCCTTTTAGTTCTGAGGCTTTGTCCCAAAGAATAACTAGGTCTCCTTATCTAAACATCTTAATCTTGGAATGCTTTTCAAACCATATATTGACTATGGTTTGATGTCTACTAAAGTTGGTAAATGATTCTTCCCTTGCATCTTCCATTTGTATGATGTTAAGTAGCCTTGAATTTGAAAATTATTGATCTTCATCCATATACTCATACATGGACTTGTAGATTGGCAGATTGAGAACAATGGGGAATATTGGCTCTTGATCATATACTAGCAGAAATGGTGATGCTTTCAATGCTTGATTCACTCTAGTTCTGTCTACCCAAAAAGCATATTTAAGCAATTTATGTCATATCCTTAGTTTTTTAGTTGTAGACTTTTAAATGGCTTTCATCAAGTTATTATTTATTGATTTTGAGACTCCATTACCTTGATGGTAATGAGTCGATGAGAACATGAGATTTATGTTGTTATTATAAGCCCACGCAGTCATATAAATAGATATAAAGGTTGATCCATTATCACAAACTAGATACTAGTATCCCAAACCTTGTGAAAATGTTTTCCTCTAAGAACTTGTTCACATCTTTAGTTATACATTGCTTGTTTGCCACTACCTTTGTCTATCTTGTGTAGTAATCAATAGTAGTAAGCACATATTTGTGTCCATATAAATAATTGGGGTTAATGACTCCTAAAAATTCAAATCCCCATTGAGAAAAATACTTATTAATCATAACTAGATTTAATGGCATGGCTGCCTTTGGTTCCTTGGTGTTGAAGACCTAACAATGATGACACTCTCTAACATGTTTGTAAGCATATTTGAAGATTGCAGTCCACTATTACCTTACCCTTAGGATATTGTGAGTTGTCTTTCCATAGGGGTGTCCACTTATAAGATTTTCTTGAAAAGTAATCAGAATTTCAACTTCTTCTTCTTTGGAGACACATCTCAAGTATATCCCTTCATAATTATTTCTAAAGAGTACTCCATCCTTGATCAACAAATGTGCTACCTTGAGTCTCAAAGCTATTCTTTTATCTCTACTCATTCCTATAGGACAATAATAATTGATTATAAGATGAATAATTACATTATACCAATCATTAGGTTTAAATTTTTGTTGATCTACCTACATGACACTGAATTTGGGACTAGTATTGGCAGCCATTTGAAGCAATCCTTAACATCTCACTAACTTGGAAATTTTCATCTCAAGATCATACTCTTGGATAATATACATCCATTTACTTCTTTTTTCTCCCAATTCACATTGACTAAGCATAGGTTTAGTGGCAGGGTCTGGCAATATTGTGTGAACTTTATTTCTAAGAATATTGTGTCTAAACTTCTTAACAACCTTAACTAAAGATAATGCTTATTTGTCAATCAAATAGTAGTTTAACTAATAATTTTTAAAATTAATGCTCATGAATGCAATAGGGTGATCACACTTATCTATTTTTTGAGTAAAAATAACATCTATCATATGATCAAAAGCAAAATAATAGATATAGAAATCTTTTGTGAAATTTGGACTTATCAACACTGATGCATGTACTATTGTTTCTTTAATTCCCTTGAAGTATTTTATTTTCTATTCATTCCATATGACCTTGACATATTTATTTAACATGTCATTTAATGGATTCATAATCCTTGCAAAACTAGAAATGAACTTTCTCACAAAATTGATTTTTCCAAAGAAAGACTTTGATTATTTTCTACTATTAGGGGGTTCTATTTTGGATATGGCATCAACTCTATCAGGGTCTATAAAAATCCCATATTTGGTCATAACATATCCTAATAAATTCCCTTAAGTAAAACAAAAAATGATTTTCTTAGGATTGAGAGAAATTCCATACCTCTTACAACATTCAAATACCTATTGTCAGTGAATAATGTGATCTTCCCTTTTTTTTAGAAAACATAGTTAGATCATCCATATATATGATAATACACTTACCTATGAGACCTTGGAAATCATGGTATATATCTCTTTGAAAATTTAATCCTATATTTATTAGCCTAAAAGACATTCTTTTATAGGCAAAAGTGCTCCACTTAGTTGTGAATGTAGTTTTCATTCTGTCCTCCTTGTTCACAAGTACTTGGTTATAACCTAAAACACCATCAATAAAAGACATAATATAAGAACAAATAACAATTTGAATGACTTGGTCAAGAGAGGGTAAAGGATAGTTATCATTTTCAGAAGCTCTGTTCAAATTTCTAAAATGTATGCATAATCTAATTTCTCCATTTTTATTTGTAACTGGCACTAAGTTAGCTACCCACGTAGAATGTCTAATGGGGAAAATTATTTTCACATCCAATATCTTTTTAACTTATTTATATATCAATGGTTCTAAAATAGGGTTAACTGGCCTTTGCTTCTACCTAAAAGGTTTATAGGATTCTTTTAATTGAATGGTATGGGTAATGACTCGAAGATCAAAGATATTTAAGTTTTCATAGGACCATGCTATAACATATTTGTACTTGGTCAATAGCTCTCTAGTTTTTCTCAATTATTCATTTGTGTAGGATGTACCAATATTTACTAGTTGAGGTTAACCTTGAGTTTCTAAGTCAACAACATTATAATATTTCCCATTCACATTGGTAATCTTGATAGATTCAACTAGTTTTTCCATGTTAAATAGTATTTCTAAGGAAATCAAGCCTTTTGGAATTTTGTTGTCACTTAATTGCATTATCTTGTCATTAATTTTGTTTTCATCAAGAGTATTTTCATTAATCTCATCAATGATGTGAGACTCAAATACTCCTAAGTTCATGAAATCTATCATCTGATGATCATCACTAAATACTTACAAATGGTTGACATTGTTAGTAATTAAGGGACATGGAACCAACTCAATGCTAAGGTTTCATAGTTTAGAATCTTGACTTAGCATAAGATTGGTTACAGCTGAGGCTAGCTCATTAGGAATATTGTTTTCTTATTTATGGATTGAGACAATGTAAAAGCATCAAAGTATTCTATTAATTCCCACACACTAAACTTGTATTTTTTAAGATATGATAATTTGCATTAGTACTTAATTTTGACCTAATTAACCACTAGTTCTAAATCACCATACACTAGTAGTTCTTAAAATTTTTGTTTGATAACAAATTGTAGTCCTAAGATTAAATATTCATACTTTTCCAAGTTATTAGTGCATGAAAATTGAAGTTTTTAATAATTATTAGACTCTTTCCCAATGGGATTGATTAGAACAATTGTTACTCTTGAACAAGATTTACATCTAGCGCCATCAAAATATAATTTCCACATTCTAGGCATAGCATGAGAATCTTTAGAGTTACATACCTTAGAAGTGTCAAGAGTGTAAAATCCCAATTTAGAATTGACCATTTTGACCTTTTAATTTGTTACATTATACCTGGTGATCATGTGTTTCATCTTTGGTTCCCCCTCTATCCTGATTTGATTGAGAACTCCCATAGAAGCCACATATAAGAACAATTAGTAATTATGTATCCATTTAAAGAATTTGTCCAATATCTGCTAAGTAGCATTCCATAAACATCAATAATGTCTACCACTTAAATGTATATAAATTATTATATCCTTGGATCAACAACAAGCTACATATGAACATTCAACAATTCTCCAATTAGTTTAACTCTTGATTTGTCTAATTGAGTAACTACTCTATCAAACTTAATTGGAGTTAAACCAATTTTTTCACAAATACCTTTGGGCATGATATTGGAAAAATAACCTAAATCTATCAAAATTTTTTTTAGGTTCTTACCAAAAATTCTTATTGTTATCAAGAAAGGTGGAACCTCTACTTTGTTTTCATACATAACTACATTGGCATTTGCAACCTTTGGTGATTTACTAGGCTTCTTAGATAACGATTCAAGAAATAAATCTCTTTGTTTAGTAATTTGAGTCAAATCATGTAAAGTGATATTATCTTTAATATTTTCATATCCTCAAAAATATTATATCCATTCCTATTATAAAAACTAGATGAATCAACATTATTTATAGAAGTACTTCCCTTTGGAGGTTCTAGATTATTGTCTGCTATAGGATCCAGAGGAGTGTTAAAGTTATTTGGTGGATTTGAAGTAATAAATGGTTGTTTATTATCTCTATTACTTAGAGGATAAGTCTTCTTTATATATTTTTGGAAAGCATGGGCCTCTTTAGGAGTATCCTCAGGCTCATTCTCCTCTTGGAATAGAAAATCAAATGTCTCCACCATGAGAGTTATATCAATAGATTTAGATGACTTTGAAGAACCATATGTAACTACAATATTATATTTGTTATATTGACCTTCAAATGTATCCAATTTGTCTTAAAACAATTCAAAATCATTACATAATTCAATACAATCCAACTATGTTTTGAAGTGTTATGAACTCTACAATATTAGTTAAAGCTACATCACATATATTTATTTCAAGATTATTCTTGTTTGATGATGACTAATTATTGTTGTTGTTGATACCATTATTGCAATTATTATGAAACCTATTTGTAGGTCTATTGAACCTTTGTTAATAATAATTCATGTTGGAGCTTTCCCTAGTATTACCTACTTGTTTTTGAAACTGAAGGAAATCAATGCTTAGTTTTTGAACCATTTTGAGTATGGAGTCATTTTCACTTTGAAGTGCCTCTAACTTGTGAACTTGAGTATTATTATTATCTATTAGCACCAAATCTCTTTGGTATTGTGGATGAAATCTGTTTGTAGCATTATTCAAGAATCCTAGATTTTGACTAGGATGAGCATGACTCAAGGGTAATTGATTCAAAACTGGTGTTTGATTTAAAGAAGGCATGTTTTAATTAGAATTGTGAATTACATTCAATGTAGGGAAATTAGGATTAAAATTGGGAATGACATATTCTATTTGAACCTAAGGTTGCATTTGATTATTTATTATCACAGCTTCAACATAGGCCAAGGCTAATGTATTTATAACTCCAACAGACTTTTCAAGAAAATAGAAGTCATGGGATCTAGAGAATAATTATAAATCTCTAAATCCAAAGCTTCATTATGTCTATAAGGGGATATAGTTCTTATAAACATCTTCTAGAATCTAGCATTAAATTCTCTAATAGTTTCACTAGAATCTCTTTTCATAGTGGTGAATTTTTGATAAAGGATATAAGGACTTATGATTTTTCCAAATTGATCAATGAAGATACTATTAAAATCATTTCAACTAGTAATTTAATTCTTTGGAAGGTTGAGAAACCAGTCATATGAAACACCTTTGAAAGTAAAAGGGAACAATCTACATGCAACATCTTCATGAACTACATTTAAAAGTCTTAAATCAATGTTGAAACTTTTAATATGTTATTCAATAGTGATAACACCTTTAGGATTGAAAGATGGCAAATATTTCTCAATATTTTTAGGTAAATCATGCACCTAACTAGACATTGATGGAATATACACCTAACCAAGCCATACCTTGATAAGTATTGAAAACAAGAGCATTATGAATAAGTGAATTAGGCTGAGATTTAGAAACCCTTCACTTACCTTTATCTGTTCTTATTTTCCTATGAATTTCTAATGAAAGGAGAGGTAGCCTTGTCTCTGAGTATGACCTAGTCTTGATTATTGGAAATTATAACTCACAAACTTTAAATCCTATTCAAAATAGGATGTGTAAACCTTATCTTTTCAAAGAAAAATAATCATACTTGCATGTTAAGCAAATTTTACACAAATGTATACAAAGAACAACTATTTTTAACTGAATTAGCTCAAACATATGTCTAAAATGATGAATATGAATTATCTTTACACTTCTAAGTTTAAATAAAGCTAAATTTTCAAAAAATCAATCAATCTTTGAACAAAATTGCTATCACTAATCTTGAATGCGACAGATTTACAAAGCTTAAACTACCTTTGCAAAAATTCATCATGATTCTTCAAAGAATATCTATCTTTAGCTAAATGAGCTTAAATATTGGTCTGAAACCATGAGTATCAATGATATTTACATAATTGAGATAATAATAACACAAATATGCAAAGAATCCACTGATGTTTGAACAAAATTCACTAAAATTAGCAAAGACACTACAAATTCATAAATCTTTAGCTAGACCTCCTTCTAGTGCCAATGGAACCTCTACCTATTGATGCCTAAAAGTGTATCACAAGGGTCTAGAGTTATTTATAAATTCATATAATCTATTACATGAGTTGTAGGTTGTGATATTATTGATATCTTTGGTAGAATAATAGTAAAGTAAATGAACTGTTTCACAAAATTTATAATGTAACTATTTGGTTGTTGGGAGCAACCACGGCCTAATAGCTTGCTTGTGAAAGATGAAGATGATATAAACTAATTAGAGTAAATTATGATGAAAATATAAGTCTAAGTCTAATCTATCATGTATATTTATAATGGAAGCTAAACTAAAGTGAGTTGATAAAAAAAGGGCAATATGAAGGGTAGGGAAGAAAGAAGGTGTTATGATTTTCATTCCAAACATTATGATAGAGCTTAGATTTCATAAAGACATGTATTAAACTAGTACATGACATGAAATTTCAAAGGCACATATATTACCATATATCAAACAAATGTCTAAGAAAAAGTGAAGTAATCCAAATAAGAACTAGATTCAATTTAAATATTTACTTGTTGAGGTCAACATACCCCCATTTTTGAAAAATAGGGACCCTTGTTTCAAATTGTGCAAATTTATAACTTAGAATTGAAAATTCACTTGATCAGAGCACCATTAACATGTTGGAATGTTATTTTAATTTGAAGATCATTCACACCTGATTTAGTTGGCACATTTATTCCTAATTTTGATTTAATCTTACCTAAAGTTACTAATATTGGATCTTCATGTTTTAGGTTATAGCTCTAATGGAGTCCATTTGGAATGGACAATGCCTAGGTTTCATGATATTAATATTAATTTGATCTTTTACTAACCTTTGGTGTGTTTAAAATCAAATTTAAGTCATTTTTAATCATATTGAAACCGTCATTCAAATTACCCTACTTCAGGTCCCTTTGAATCAAATTCAAATTTAGCAAGAACAATTTACATGTGAATGATTAACCATGCCATGGACTTAGTTTAATTTTTATCCCAAGGTTTATTCATATTTATTAATATGACCAAAACTTAGTATAAATTTTTTATGTTTGGTCCCTTTATGTCCTGATCCCCCCTTGGTCCCTTTTATTTCCACATGGTCTAGCTATCTACCAGGTCATATTGTTATGTTTTAGACTTAAGCTAAAAGGCTTTCCCTAAGACTTTATGCCATGTCTTTTATTATGTGCAAGGTCCCCTTTATTATGTTTTAAAACTTAGTTTAAAATGTTTATCCTAAGGTCTTACATGTGTTTATTAACATGAAATAAAACCATAGTCTAAAAAACCTTATGCTAAATTCTTTATTTTCCTGAGCCTAACTTAAATATCTTTTTCAATTGCAAGATTAATAGTCTATATTTTTTTGGGTGATTGAGATATAATGGTGTGAGATTAAAGTTTAAAAGTCAAGCCCTAGCCCTGAGCTAATGTTCAAATATCTTGAGAGGATTAACAATACATGTTTGCTCAGGTAAGATTGATCTAATGACATGTATTGAGTCAAAACTTCAATGGAGCCCTAGGATGAGTGAGAAAGTGACAAGTGTCACACTCATGGACAAAGAAAATTGAGCAACCAATGGCATTCTAACCCTTAGATATAGATTGAATGGATCATGTTTGTTTGAGGGAAGATGATCAAATAGTGTGTAGTAAACATTGAAAAGTCAAAATCCTTGAGGATGAATATGGAGGTGACATGTGGCATAGTCACGAGCCAAAAATTAAAGCTTGATCATATTTTCAAAGATTGATAGTACATGGATGAGTGTACACATTATAATCAATAGTCCATGGAGCATGAGGCATAATTAAGAAGATTAATATCGATAGAATGTAATTGATCTGTGCAAATGAGATCAATAGTGCAAGATTGACATTAACATTTCAACAAAGCTTAGAGAGAATGTGGAAGTGACAAGTGTCTTAACCATGGGTAATGTAGCAAGTAGCTAATAGAATTTGAGTTCTCAAATTAAGATCAATAAACCATGCTGATCTAAGCAAATAGATTTGATGATGTGAGGTGAGGCAAAATTTTCAAAAGATAATGGTCACTTTTTAAATATTAATGAGCAAAGTACCACAAAAATGCCATAGAGATGTCATGAAATTCATTGTTTGAACTAACTTCTACCATTAAAGTGCTAAAAATACCTTCAAAAGAGACATAACACACTAAATTCCTAATTCAACCCTATATTGATCATAATAAATCCTAAGAGAGTTGAATGATCATCTGTAAAAGAAGATTTCAATCCAAAACTAAAGTGTAGACCACTAGTGAGAAATTTAAACAAATTCATGGCCACTTTGGGAAATTGCAAAAATTCTCTACTCTATACCATCTTTGTGTAACATTAAAGTCTATCAACATCATTGTGTATGAAGAGCTTAATACATGGATTGTGGCTCTATAAATGTAAGAGGAGAAAAGATTAGTTGCCCTAGGAGCATCAGGTGGAGCACAGATAGAAACCCCAACCCTAAAAGTGACTCAATCATTAGTGGGGGTTTAATTAAATCCATATACCACCATCTTGGTAAGAGTGACATAAAATAAATCCATGATTACTGGAGAGGAATTCACCTTTCAAAAAGTGGAACCATTCACTGGTTTGACTCCAATAGAAGGATAGAGGCCTAGTGAGGTTATTATCTTTAAAGAGGACCCATTGAAGCTAGCTCAAACATAATCTAATCAATTATAGGCTATCATCAAAGGCATGATGCAACAATAAAATAATTTAGAAGAATTTTCCATCTTGTCAATCCAAGAAGTCATATTCAATCTATTTGAAGATACCATGATTAAATTATTCAATTCCTTAAAGTCAATTAGAACTAAACAAGAGGCAATAGCTAACTAAAATTCCATGGCTACAAGACAAGTTAGCTAATGGTAGGTTTCAATATATTAAGTGAATGACTTGATCAAATCCTTGACCAAGAATGAAGTCTTTGAATTCAAGACAGTCAGCCTAACCCATTTAAATATAGATATGGCTATATTGGTGAATAAAATCAAAGCCCTGAGAAGTTGGTCTAAGCAGATAGAGGACATTTACAAGTACCTCAAACATCAAGAAGATAAAATTCTATACATGTTGGATAGCTTAATAAAAGAGCCCACCTCACTTAGTCCTTTGGGCCTTATCACTGATGAGGTGTTCAAGCATATAACTTCTTAATTCATGTAGGAGGTGAGGAACCAAGGTCAAGGGAAGATAGAGGCTTATAATAAAAAGATCATGGGCCTAATTTTATCAATAGAATAAAATATAAGAGATGCGAGGGGAATCAAATAAGATTTGGAAAGGGCTGAGAGGGATCTCAAGGGCCTAGAGGATCAAGAAAAGGAATTGTTCATGAAACCTATCATTGATCTCTAGTTGATCAATGAACAACATTATATAATGAAGATCTTGTAGGGAAGTTAGAAGAATGTATCAACTAAAGGGTCTCCAAGTTATATAAGATAGGAATATTATTTTTTTAATTGAGCTTGTATACTTTTGAAAAGAGAATATTTATTTTGTAAAGGAATGTGCAACTTGTGAGGCACATTGCTGGTAGGTTAGTCATTTAGAATGTCTAGAGGGTTTTCAAAATATTGAAAAAGGATAGTTATCCTTAAACTTTGACATGATTAAACGGTATCCCTCATGAAAGGTCTATATATTAAGGTATCACCAATTATAAAAGGGAGGGAGTTTTTAGAGCCAAACAATTATTTGTAACTTTTGAGCAAATTAATATAAGGAGTTTTGAAAATTTTGTACACATTTGCTTATATGAATTGCTATCATGGTTTCTCTCTCATTTGTTTGATATTATCTTTAGAATTGAATGGTTCTTGTGAATTATGGATGTGCATCTTTAAATGTATAGTTTCTAATTTGTGCTAATACTATATTAGTTAAAATTTCTTAGGTTTACTTCACTTTCTTTACACTTCTTGCATTTGGGCTAATGATATTTGCTTGGATGGGTGAATTTTTAAAAGTAAATCTTATTCTTATTTGCATCTTTTCATAGTTTCCTTAGATGTTTGCCTAATGTGTGGTAGGATTTGAGTTTATGCTACTTCATGTTGCACATTGGTTAAATGCATGTTCAGATGAGATTGGAACTTTTTCATAATGTTTGAAACAAAGATAAAAAAACACCTCTTTTTTCTTCCCTACCCTTCTTTTTACTTTTTTATCAATTCACCTTAGATCTGTTTCATTGTGAATATTCATCTTAGTTTAGCTTTAGACTTAGGTTTTGAGTGAAATTCACTCAGATTAGCATAGGTTATCTCCAAAATCAAATATCAACTATTAAGCCACAGTGGCTCCCAACCACCAACTAATATAAATTTGTGAAATAGTCAACCTATTTTGCCTCTAATCCACCAAGGATAAGAGGACTATCACAACTAGAAACTCATGCAATAGATTATTTGAATCCAAAAATACGTAGTGTTTATTAAACACTATATGAACCCACTGATACATTTAGGTGCATCAATAGGGGAAAAATTGGCTCTAGAAGGAGGGCAAGTTAAATATTTGAAAATTTACAACATATTTGCTAATTTTGGTGAATTTTATTCAAATATTGATGTATTCTTTGCATATTTTTGTTTCTTTTATAATATTTGTGTAAATATAATTGATTCTAATGATTTTAGATCAATTTTTATGTTTATTTAGACAAATATATATGTTCCTTAAAGTTTGATTTTTAATTGTGGTAAATATATCTTAAGATCTATGAATCCAAGACATTTGAGGTTATTAATAGTTATTTTATTCAAAGATTGATTGGATCTTTACAAATTTGAGTTTATTTTATCTTGAAACATATAAAGATCATTCATATTTACGTGTTTGGACACATTTTTGACATAATTCAATTAAATATTGATGTCATTTGCCATTATATATATATTTGTACAAAATTTTCTTAATGTGCAAGTTTGATCATCATTCTTTGTAAAGATAATACTTATACATTGTGTTTCAAATAGGGTTCAAATCTCTCACATTGGAATTACCAAGGATAAGGACTAAATCATGTTCAGAGACAAGGGTCCTCCTCTTTCATTAGAAGTTCATAGGAGATCTAGGTGAGATAAAGGTAAGCATAGACTTTCAAAGTCTCAACCAACTTCACCAATTCAGGGTGCTTCTATGTTCCATCCCTATCAAGGTATGGCTTGGCTAGGTGGTTATTCAATTAATGAGCTAGGTGTGGTACATGACCTTGCTCATAATCCTAAAAAGTATTTGCCTACCTTTATTCCTAATGGTGGTATAACTACTGAAGAACACATTAAATCCTTCAAAGTTGCTTTAAGACTTTTGAATGTATTTAATGAAGATGTAGCATGTAGATTGCTTTCATTTACATTCAAAGATGCTACATATGAATGGTTCCTTAACCTTCCTAAAAACTACATAGCTAGTTATAATGATTTTAATAATTACTTCATTGATCATTTTGGAAAAATCATTAGTCCATGTGTCTTATACAAACAACTTACCATTGTCAAAAGAGACTCAAATGAGCCCATAAGAGAATTTAATGATAGGTTCCATAAAATGTTTAGCATAACCATATATATTTATAGACCTGATGAGGCTTTAGCCTTAGAGATCTATAAGTATGCCTTGGATACCATGACTTATGTGTTTCTCAAAAGATCTTCTCAAGTCATTAATACATTAGCCTTAGCTTATACTAAAGTTATGATCATTAATGACCAAATACAACCATAAGGCCTAATGGTATACAATATTCCCAACATTAATCCAAATTTACCTATGTTGAATGTCATCCCCAATGCTAATCAAAATATTTCTACCTTAAATTATCTTCCAGTCCTAAACCAATTACCTTTGAACCATGCACATCTTGGCCAAAACCTAGGATTCTTGAACACCACTAGTGGATCTCATCCACAAGACCAAAGAGCTTTGATGCCTATATCCAATAGCAATACTCAAGTTCATAATTCTGAGGTACCCAAGAGTGAGAATGAATTTATCTTTAAGATGGTTTAAATGTGAAACACAGATTTCATTTAGTTACACAATCAATTTGGCAATATTGGGGAAATTTCCAACATGAACTTCTATTTCCAAAGATTCAATAGGCCTTCAAATAGGTTTCAAAATAATAAAAATAATATCCACAATAATGAGTCATCTTTAATAAGAATGTACTTGATATAAATATTTTTGATGTAGCTTTTCTTAATTATTATAGAGTGTATTGCACTTCAAAACATGATAAATTAGATTATCTAGAGTTTTTTAATGATTTTAAAGATTTTCAAGAAGAGTTAGATACTTTTGAAATTGTGCCTAATAAATACAATGGTGCAGGTACCTTAAGTTATTCAAGGTCATCTAAATCTTATGATCCAATTATCATGGTGGGGATATTTGAGTTCCCATTTCAATAAGGGAATGAGCTTGAGGATATCCCTAAAGAGATTCATGATTTTCAAAAATACCTAAAGAAGACCTATCCTCTGATAAATAAGGATCAAAAACAACCTTTGACTACCTCAACTCCAAATAATTTTGACACTCCTCCTGATACTACATTAGGTAACAATCCAAAGCCTCCTAAAGTAAGTACATCTAAACCTAATGCTGATACATCTAATTCTTCCAATAATACTAGATATAATATAGTAGAGGATATGAAAAAGATCAAAGATAAAATTACCTTATATTAGTTGACTCATATTACAGAACAAAAGGATCTATTATTGGAATCTTTATCCAAGAAGCCTGGTAAGTCTCAAAAGGCTGTACATGATAATGTTGTAATACAATAAAATAAGGAAGATGTTTCACCTTTACTAATCACAATTAGGATATTTGTTAATAATTTACATAATTGATTGGTAGTTTCAATTGCATCTATAAATGTCATGCCTAAAGGTATTTGTGAATAATTAGGTTTGTCTCCAATTAAATTTGATAGGGTTGTCACTCAATTAGATAAATCAAGAGTCAAAGTGATTGGTAAACTATTGAATGTTCACATACATATTTATTCTAAAATAAGAATCCAATAATTCATTGAATCCAAGTGGTAGACATCCCTAATGCTTATAGAATACTGCTAAGTAGGGATTAGACTAGATCTCTGAATGTTTATATGTCAACTGACTATTCAAACACGTGGTTACCTTGGAAAGGAGTACCAAAATAGATCAAGATATAAAGGGAAGATAAAATGAAGCATATGATCATTGAGTACAATGCAACCAATGAGAGGGTCAACATGGTTAACTTAGATCTAGGTGTTTACACTCTTGACACCACAAATGTATGCAAATATAAAACTTCTCATGTTTTCCCTAGATTATGGAATCCATATTTTGATGGTGCTAGATGCAAATCTTGTTCTGGAGTAGGATTGGTATTAATCAATCCCACTGTGAAATAATACAATGCTAATTAAAAACTCTAATTCCCATGCACCAATAATCTTATAGAGTATGAAGCACTTATTCTTGGATTACAGTTTATAATTAAACATAAGGTTAAGAAACTATTAGTTTTTAATGATTTAGAACTGGTAATTAATTAGGTCAAAAGTAAATACCAATACAAGCTATCATATCTCAAGAAGTAAAAGTTTAGAGTGTGGGACTTAATTGAATCCTTTGATGCTTTCAACATTATGTCAATCCCTAGAGAGGAAAATGAGGTTGCTAATGAACTTGTTTTAGCTACAACCAACCTTATACCCAATAAAATTTCCAATTTACAAATCCTTACAATTGAGCTAATCCCCTATCCCTTAGTGTCAAATAATGTCAAACATTTTTAAGTATTTAATAATGATTAGTAGATTAGAGATTTCATGACTAGCTTAGGAGTATTTGAGGCTCACATCATTGATAAAGTTAGTGATAATACCCTAAATGATGATAAAGTTGAAGACAAGCTTGATGATAAGGTCATTCAGCTAAATGACAAAAAAATCCGCAAAGGGATGATAGCCCTAGAGAGACTATTTGATTTAAATAAACTAATTGATATTCTCAAGATTCCCAAAGTAGATGGGAAGGACTAAAATGTAATGGACTAAGGTTCCCTAGGTCAAACTCAGTTGGTGAACATTTTTACAACCTACACAAGCATTGAAACTAAGAGAGCCAAATATTTTTTGATCAATTATAAGGATGTAATAGCATGGTCCTATGATGACGTAAAGTTCCTTATTCCTAGGGTCATAACCCACACCATACCTATAAAGGAATCCTATAATCCAATTAGGTAAAAACAAAAGCCAATCAACCTTGTCATAGAGAAAATGATACACAAAGAGGTCAAGAAGTTACTAGATGCTAAAATAGTGTTTCCCATTAGACACTCCACTTGGGTAGCTAACCTAGTACCAGTCAAGAAGAATAATGGTGAAATTAGATTATGCATTAATTTTAGAAATCTGAATAGGGAATCTAAAAAGGATAATGATCCCCTACCTTCTCTTGACCAAGTAATACAAATTGTTTTTGGTTCTTCTATGATGTATTTTCAAGGTATAATTAGGAGCTAGTGAATAAGGAAGACAAAATAAAGACTATATTTACTACTAAGTGGGGCACTTTTGCCTACAATAGAATGCCCTTTAGATTGATAAATATAGGTGCAACCTTTCAAAGAGAAATGGATAATGCATTCCAAGGCCTCATAGGTAAGTTAATTATTATTTACATGAATGACCTACTTATCTTTTCAAAGAATAGGGAAGATTACGTCATGCACTTGAAACAAGTATTTAAAAGGTGTAGAAGGTATGGAATTTCTCTCAACCCAAAGAAGAGCATTTTTTGTGTAACAATGGGAAAATTGTTGGGACATTTTATAACTAAGGGATATATATAGACCTAGATAGAGTAAATGCAATATCAAATAAGAACCCCCTGATAATAGGAAGGAACTAAAGTCTTTCTTTGGTAAAATCAACTTTGTGAGAAAGTTCATTTCTGATTTTGCAGAGATTGTAAATCCATTGAATGACATGTTGTAGAAATATGCTAAGATCACTTGGAATAAAGAGACCAATAAGGCCTTCAAAGACATAAAATAAGTAATCAGACAAGCCCTATGCTGATAAGTCTAGATTTTACTAAATACTTATATCTTTAATCTTTTACTTTTGACCATATAATTACAGCGATCCTATCTCATAAGATAGATGGGTGTGATCACCCTATTGATTTCATGAGTACTAACCTTAGAAATTTTGAGTTGAAATATTCTTTGATTGACAAACAAGTATTTGCTTTATTCAAGGTAGTAAAAAAATCTAGGCACTATATCCTTAAAATTAAGGTACATGCAATACTACTAGACCCTACCACTAAGCTCATGCCTAATCAATATGAAATTGGAGAAAGGAGAGGTAAGTGTATGCATTTTCTCCAAGAATATGATCTAGAGATGAAGACTGCAAAGTTGGTAAGATGCCAAGGTTTAATTCAGTTGATTTCCAATACTAATCCCAAGCTGAGCATCATGTAATTAGAACAAAAACAATTTCATCCCAATGATTGGTATGATCCTATTATTTATTTTCTAATCAATGACTGTTGTCTTATAGGGTTAAGTAGAGAACAAAAAAGAGCTTTAAGGCTCAAAGCATCTCATTTTTTGATCAAGTATGGAGTGTTGTACAGGAAATTTTTTGAAGGCATTTAATTAACATGTGTTTCTAAGGAAGAGGTGACTAAGATCTTGATCACTTTCCATCAAAAACTAGGAAGTGAACATCCATCTAGAAGGATAACAACCCATAAGATCCTTAAGGTTGGTTACTAATAGTTCACTATCTTCAAAGATGCTCATAAGCATATGAGAGAATGCGACTCATGTCAAATATTCAACACTAAAGAGCCAAAAGAATCCATACCATTAAAACCAATAGTGATTGATAAACCCTTTACCCAATGGGGATTAAATTCTGTGGGGTTCATTAACCCTAATTTATCTGATGGTCATAAGTATGTTATGAATACTATAGTCTACTACACAAGATGGATTGAAGCAGTAGCAACCAAACAATGTAGGACTGAAGAGGTGATCAGATTCTTAAAATAAAACATATGCATAAGGTTTGGGACACCTATATCCCTAGTTTATGATAATGGATTTGCCTTTATATCTATTGAGATGATATAATGGGCATACAATAACAACATTGTTCTCAAGTTATCATAAAACATTATCTTCAAGGTAGTGGGGTGTTTGAATCAATAAATAAGAACTTGATGAAATCCATAAAGAAGTCTACAACTGATAAACCAAGAACATGGCACAAGCTACTCAAGTATGCCCTTTGGGTAGATAGAACAAGAGTCAAACAATTTTTTAAGGCATCACCATTTTTATTGGTATATGGTCAAGAACTTATATTTCCCATCAAACTCAAGATGCCAACATATAGGTTCATGTAAGAGTACATGGAGGAGGATCAAGAATTTGTAAGTTCAAGGTTGTTGGACATCATATAGATGGAGGATGTAAGAGAAGAAGCTTTTGCCAATTTCAATATATACCAAACCATAGTAAAGAGGTGTTTTGATAAACATTCAAAGATAAAGGTGTTTAGATAAGGATATTTAGTTCTTATTTTAGATAAAGCCTCAGAATGAAAAGGAAAGCATGGGAAGTTCACACCTTTGTAGATTAGCCCTTATCAGATTGTTGAGATCCTGGGGGATAACACCTTCAAACTAAAAGACTTGCAAGTAGCAAAGATTACATTGCCAACCAATGGGAAATACCTCAAGAACTATTTCTCATTTGTCCCACCTTTAGTCTTCATGGAATGAACTATAAGACTAGTTAGAGTTAGTGTAGGTAGGCTAGTTTAGTTTATTTCTCAATTCTTTCCTTCTTATCCCTTGCTTATACATAGTGTTTGTATATATATTTTTGGATCTTTCCTTTATTTTCTATTGGTGTGATTTTTTCATGGTGTGTTTGCTTTCCCTTCTTTGTTCTTTGCTTTTAATAAGTCTTTTTGGATAGTCCTCAACTCAAAATACATTTAGATTCTCAAAAGGAACTCCACAGTTTAGGAATGTAGGTATGGCCTCTCAACATTGGTTGATCGTGGATTGCTTAAATATGAGATTAATGTTCTAGTTTAGAGAAACTAGTAAAGACTAATAAATAAATTAATTTTTCTTTGAGATTCTAAACCTTGTTCAGATCTAAGTTTGGTTCTAAGAAGGATTGTACATATAGGGTGAAATATTGGATTATTAAGATACAATCATGCTTGCACTTTAAAAAGATTAATTGCTTGGGACAAAGTTTACAACCAAGGATGATTGTTTGAAGACCAAATATGTGACCAAATCCTAAAACATAGATAATTTGGTTCTAAACCTTTGCTAGGAAGTCAAAATATCTAAAAATATAAAAATAATAGCTATTACAAAATCAAAGATCTTTCTAGGCAGAGGTGATTATGGTAATCTCCATTGAGGCTATGGATGCCTAGTTATCAGTATAGTGAAGCCTTGAGTAGAGCTAAATGTATCTTTTTCAGGTTTATAGATGCTTGGCTAGCAGTAGAGCAATACCTAAACCTTCCTTGAGCTAAATCATGATTCTTAATGAACATCTAAATATGGTATAAGTCAATGTTAACATTTAAAGGTCATGAATCTAGAATATGTTCTCTAAATCTTATGGCAATCAATAAGTAGAATCAAATCACACACATAGCATGGCTATGCCTTAATGTTTGATCCTAATTCTACATGTGCAATATTTGTTCTAAGCATGAACTAATCTTAATAATGGTGCCTGATCAAGTGGAATAAGTATCCTAGTTATTAGTCTAGATCAAAGTCTCTAAATTATAACATATTATTGTGATTCCCCCAGAAGTCACCATTTATTGAGGTCAACATACCCTCATTTTTGAAAAATAGGGACCTTTATTTTAAATTATGCAAATTTGTACCTTAAGATTGAAAATTCACTTGATCAGAGCACCATTAAAATGTTGGAATGTTATTTTCATTTGAAGATAATTCACACTTTATTTGGTTGGAATATTTATTTAATTTTGATTTAATCTTTCTTAAAGTTTTTAACATTGGATCTTTATGTTTCAAGTTGTAGCTCTAATGGAGTCCATTTGGAATGGGCAATGCCTGGATTTCATGATCGTAATGTTAATTTAATCTTTTAAAAACCTTTAGTCTATTAAAAATCAAATTGAAGTCATGTTTAATTATCTTGAAACCCTCATTAAAATTACCCTAGCTTAGGTCCCTTTGAATCAAATTCAAATTTATTGGGAACAATTTATGTGGGAACGATTAATCATGCCATGAACTTAGTTTAATTTTTATCCCAAGGTTTATCCATATTTATTAACATGACCAAACCTTAGTCTAAAATTTTTATGTTTGGTCCCTTTATGTCCTGAGCCCCCTTGGTCCCTTTTATTTCCACATGGTCTAACTAATCATTGGGTCCTATTTTTATGTTTTAGACTTAAGCTAAAAGCCTTGCCCTAAGATTTTATGCCATGTATTTTATTGTGTAGGGTCCCAATTATTAAGTTTTAAAACTTAGATTAAAATGTATATCCTAAGGTCTTACCCATGTTTATTAACATGAAATAAAACCATAGTCTAATAAACCATATGCCAAGTTATTTATTTTACCAAGACTGACTTAAATATAATTTTCATCTGCAAGATCAATATTTCATGTTTGCTTGGGAAATCAAGATCTAATAGTGTGAGATTAAAGTTGAAAATTAAAGCCCCATCCCTGAACTAAATTTCAAACATCTTCCAAGGATCAATGGTACATGTTTGCTCAAGTAAGATTGAACTAATGATGTGTATTGAATCAAGACTTAAATAGATCACTAGGATGAGTGATAAAGTGACAAGTGTCACACTTGTGGCCAAAGAGCATTGAGTAGCCAATGGAATTATACCCCTTAGATAGAGATCTAATGAATCAAATTTTCTCAAGTGAAGATGATAGGACAATGCATAGCAACCATTGAAAAGTCAAAATACATGAGGATTAACATGAAGGTGACACATGGTATAGCTACAAGCTACAAATTAAAGCTCAAGCATCTTTTCAAACATTGATGGTATGTAGATGAGCGTACACATTCTAGTTAATAGTCTATGGAGTAAAAGGCATAATTAAATAGATCAATATTGAAAAATCATTATTGATATGTGAAAACAAGATCAATGATGCAAAATCAACATTGACATTTAACAAATCTTAGAGCGAATGTAGAAGTGATAAGTGTCATAACTGTGGGGAACATATAAAATAGCCAATAACATTTGAGTTCTTAGATATATATCAATGAACCTTATTGATCCAAGTAAATATATTTTATGGTACAAGGAAAGGCAAAGTTTTATAAAGATAATGGCCACTTTTTAAATATTAATGAGCAAAGTGCCATGAAAATAACATAGAGATGCCACAAAGCTCACTATTTAAACTAACTTCTTCTATTAAATTGATAAAAAGACCTTTAGAAGATCCCTAACATGAAATAAAACCCTAAATAAACCCTTTACTATTCATAATCAATCCTAAGATATTTGAATTATCATCTATGAAAGAAAAATTTAATCCATAACCGAAGTGTAGACCACTAGTGAGAAATTTGAATAAATTCATGGCCATTATGGGAAATTGTAGAAAGCCTTTACTATGCACCATCTTTAGGTAAAAACAAAGTCTATCAACATCACTATACATGAAAATCTTAAGCCATGGATTATGGCTCTACAAAAGGAAGAGGAGAATATAAAGGTTGCCTCAGGAGCATCAGGTGGAGCACAAATAGAAACCCCAACTCCAAAAGTGACTCAATCATCGGTGGGGGTTTAATTTAATATAGATACCACTGGATTTAAAAGAGGGAAAAACATAAATCTGTGATTGATGGAGAGGAATTCACCATTTAAAAAGTGGAACCATTCACTGGTTTGACTCTAGTAGAAGGACAAAGGCCTAGTGAGGTTCCTATATTTAAATAGGACCCATTGAAGTTGGCTCAAACACAATCTAATCAGTTTTAGGATATCATCAAATTCATGATGAAACAATAGAATAATTTAGAATAATATATCATCTTGTCAATTAAAGAAGATAGATTCAAGCTATTTAAGGACACCATGATTTACTTATTCAATTCTTTAAAGTCAGTCAGAACTAAACAAGAGGTAATAAGTAAGAAAATTTCTATGGCTATAGGCCAAGTTGGCTAATGGTAGGATTCAAGCTATCAAGTGAAAAACTTGGTCAAATCCTTGATAAAGAATTAAGTCCTTGAATTTAGGACAATCAACCTAGCTAATTTAAATATGGCTATGGCTATATTGGTGGATAAAATCAAAGCACTGAGAAAATGGTCCAAACAGATAGAGGACATTTCCAAGGACCTAAAACACTAGGAAGATAAAAATCTACACATGTTTGAAAGATTAATCAAAGATCCCACCTCACTTAGTCCTTTGGGCCTTATCACTGATGAGGAGTTCAAGCATATAACTTGTCAATTAATGCAAGAGGTGAGGAACCAATGTCAAGGGAAGATAGAGGCTGATAATAAAAAGATCATCAGCCTAATTTTATCATTATAAAAAAGGATAGGATATTTCAAGGGCATCAAAAAATATTTGGAAAGGGCTGAGAGGGATCTCAAGGGCCTAGAGGATCAATAAAAGGATTGTTCATGAAACCTATCATTGATCTCCAACTAATCAATGAATAAAATTATAGAATGAAGATCTTGCAAAGAAGGCAGAAGACTGCATTAGCAAAAGGGTCTTCAATTAGTTAAGATATGAATATTATTTTTGTAATTGAGCTTATATACTTTTTAAAAGAGAATATTCTTTTGTAAAGTCATGTGCAACTGGTAAATAACATTGTCTATAGGTTAGTCATTTAGAATGTCTAAAGGGTTTTCAAAAGATTGAAAAAGGATAACTGCCATTAAATTTTGACATGACTAACTAGCATACCTCATGAAAGGCCTATATAAAGAGGTATTACCAATTGTAAAAGGGAAGGATTTTTTAGAGCCAAAAAACTATTTGTAACTTTTGAGCAAATTAATATAAGCAAGGAGTTCTATAAAGTTTGTCCATATTTGCTTGTGTGAATTATTATCATGGTTTCTCTCTCATTTATTTGATCTTATCTTCGGATTTTAATGGTTCTTGTGAATTTTGGATGTGCATATTTAAATGAAGAGTTGTTAATTTGTATTATTGCTAGAATAGTTGAAATTTATTATGTGTACTTCACTTTATTTGATCTTCTTGAATTTGGGATAATGTTATTTGCTTACAGGGGTAAAATTCTTAAAGTAAATCTTGTTCTTATTTGCATATTTTCATACTTTCCTTAGATGTTTGCCTAATGTGTGGTAGGATTTGAGATTATGCTACTTCATGTTGCACATTGGTTAAATGCATATTCAGATGAAATTGGAACTTTGTCATAATGTTTGAAACAAGGATAAATAATACCTCTCTTTTCTTCCCAACCCTTCCTTTTAATCCTTTTTTATCAATTGACCTTAGATCATTTTCATTATGAATATTAATCTTAGTTTAGTTTTAGACTTAGGTTTTGAGCATAATTCATTCAGATTAGCGTAGGTAATCTCCAAAATCAAAGATCAACTATTAATCCACGGTGGCTCCCAACCACCAACTAATATAAATTTGTGAAATAGTCAACTTGTTATGCCTCTATTCCACCAAGGATAATAGGATTATCACAACTAACAACTCATGCAATGGATTCTTTAAATCCAAAAATTAGTAGTGTTTATTAAACACTATATGAACCTACTAATACATTTATGTGCATCAAAATTATCCTATAGGTAAATTTCATTAACACATCTACAAAAAAATCAAAGAAAACAAAATGAATCTAAGATATTTCAATCAATCTAGCATAAGAAAAAATTGATAACTCTACATTCAAATGTACACATCTAGAATCCATAAAAATAATTCAAGCCTGAACATCTAAACATATACTTGAGAGAATATATAATAGAAAACACATAAATAAATATTGGAAAATATTTGTAGAATTCCTTGTTTGTATTAATTGTTCAAGGTTTACATAATGTTTTTTTCTCAAAAAACTCCCTCCCCTAATTACAAATTACAATACCCATTTTATATAAGAATAAGGAGGTAAGTCAGTCAATCATGTCAAATGACAATTATATAAGTGTCTAGGATAACTATATTTCTACAATGTTATAGAATTAATGACACTTTCTAAATGACTAACCTATAAGCAATGTGATTTATAAAGTTGCATATGATTTTACAAAAAAATATTCTCTTTTTAGAATATATATTTTTATTTACAAAAGATTATTCTAAAGTCAACAAATTTAACTTTGGGACTCCCCTATTGTTGCAGTGTTTTGCCTCTATTATAGGATCTTCATTCTATAGTGTTTCTCATTAATTAACATGAGGTTGAAAATGGGTTCCATGAAAAGATCCTTTTCTTGATATGCTAATCCTTTGAGATCTTTGTCAACCCTTTCTAAATCTTATTTGATACTCCTTACATCACAAATCTTGTCATCATCTAATGATAAAATCCCTTCATTGTGGAGTCCAACCATGTTTAAAATCCTATGAAACATGTTCTGCTGCCATTTCAGATTCTCACACTGCTGTTGGGCATGCATCTGTTCTGGACTCACATCTTCAAATTTATGGAAGGAGAAGGGATGAATTTTCTTGTACATGGACGAAATAATCTTCTAAAATCATGATAATTGCTTAAATAATCCTTGAAAATATTAATTCATTACCATACAATTCAACCTGCAAAAAAGTTACCTGTAGAGATTTGTAGGAAAGGGGAAAGCTGCTGAAAGCCATGATTCTGAAAGCACTATTGTAGTCCTTAAATCTATTAAGACCCACCATTTTCTAGCATTTTTTCTAAGAGCTTAGGCAGAGAAGAGATGACAGAAGCAGTTCAGGATCCAAAGGCTGATGGTATCATTTGGTCTGCAAAAAGCAGAGATTTGCTATGCAGTTTGGCCTGCTTTTTGGCCCTGGCAAATTCAAATTCTAGTGTGCCAACGGTCAAAAAGTGAAAAAAAATCATGTACATGATCCTTTTATTATCTACACCTATCTATCCTTGGCTTTGATTGCTTACCTCATGCATGAATTGCATAGCTCTTTTCTTGAATTTATCATCTATGATCAAGCCAAGGGGACTGAGTGAAGTAGGATCCTTGATTAGGCTCCCAAATATGTGCATCATCTTGTCTTTTATCTATTTGAGATCTTTGGAAATATCTCCCATTTTTTGGGACCATTTGTTTAAAGATTTGATCTTATCTATCAATATTTCCATGGCCATGTTCAGGTGGGCTAGGTCAACTATCTCAAACCTAGGAATTTGATCTTCTATAAATACATTGACTAGCTCCTTCACCTTACTACTTGAAGCCTATCATTGGCCAACTTGACTTGTAGCCATAGAACTCTACTTATTCAATATATCTTTTTTGGATCTTGTATCCTTCAAGGAGCTAAATAAGTCATACATAGTGGTCTAAAATTGCTTGACCATGACTCCTAGTACTGATAAACTTGATTGGTCTTCTAAGTTCTTCTTTTGTTGTTTTTAACCCTTGATGGTAGCTTAAAACTATTTGGTTTGTGCTTGGGCTAGTTCCAAGACATATTCTTCAAAAATAGGATCCTCCCTAGGTCTCTATCTTCCTACTTGAGTCAGATTGGTCAAGGGCTCTACCTTTTGATATGTGATTTCTTCACCTCCTACCATGACCTTCTTCTTTATCAATATTTGTAAACTAGTAGTTTCTAGATCAAATTTAACTCCAATTGTATATTGAGTCACATGTGGAGTAGGGATCTCAGAATGTGATGGATCTTGTAAATCACTTGGTGTAGTTAATATTCTTGCCTCTTCCTTTTGCAAAGCATATATCTATGGCTTAAGATTTTGATGCACATGAATGATAATATCCTTCATCATAGCCCAATGATCGTGCATAGTGGACACTTTACCAAATCTAGGTTCATACAAGAACCATTCTAGATTTGGTGGTCCATATAACAAGTTCTCTTCATTGAATAGATTGACTTCACTTAATTTAGTAGTGATAGTCACCTTGGGTCTCTTTACTTTTAGAACAATAACCAACTAAGTTTTTATTTTTAGAGTGTCAACAAGAACCAAGTCCAAATATTTCCCTTTGTCATCCTTAAGTTCCTCAACACTTGTCTTCTCTTCTTCATCTGAGTTTGTGAATGTTATAAAAATCATCTTTATACATCCTCAATAGAATATTGAGGATCAATAGCTATCATATATACCTCTTCTTGATGTTCCTCTTGTTCTTCTATTTAGAAGCTATTTCATCTTGCCTTTTCTCCTTAGGCCTATGCTCTATCTATCTCTACTTAGACACTGACTGATGGAGGCCTAGAATATTCACCACTAATAAAATGGTACTATCTTGGGCTCAATTGCCATATTCCATACATTTTTGATTTCTTTCTAATCTTGACTCAGACCTTAGGTTGTGTTCCTTTAGCCTTTTGGTGACTTCGAAGTAAGTAGATGCCTTGGTGTATATACGATCAAAGGCTCTAGGCTCATGTTCATAGGGAAAATTTAGCATCCCTTTGTGTTTAAAATGCTCCTTAACCTTTCCATAGGGGTCCCACTATCTAAGTTCATCAATTTGTAGATTGAAAGATAATCTATGCTTTGATGCTCCCTTAATGTGATCCCACTATTTGAAGGTTGTCTTACCAATAGTCATAGGGTGGTTATGAGGAGTCTTTTCCTTTTAATTTCAAAAATACCATCAACACTATGGAAAAATTGGTATTATACCTCTTACTTAGCCAACTTATCAAGAACATGGATAGGTAGCTCAATGGGAGAGTTTTGAGTTCCCTCATTTCTAATAATAGTAAAATTTGGGCACATCCATATATCCTCCATTGATTCAATAGACTTCCTTATTAATGGACTAATTTTTGACATGGGTATGTCAGTTATAGCTTTAGTCAAGGTGGGATAAACACAATCACAAATAAATTGAATGCGATCCTTATATTTGTAGATGTGCAACTTAGAATAATATTGGGAAACTGTCTAGGTTTCATTTGGAGACCACTCCCTCTGATTTGGAATATTTGTTGTTGCACATAGGGCATCTAGGAAGCAAGCTTTCATGTAAAACTAAGTTTTCTTCTTGTGAATAATTGCATAGATTTGTCTACTCAATGAGATACTGATTATTTCACCCAAAGGAGGTACACTTACCTTTTCAACAATAAAATAGACCATGGGTGCCCATACTAGGTCTACATATGCAGTGGTTATATTTCCATAGAACGTGTTCAACATTGTCATTATCATCTTAATCCCTAGTCTAAACTAGATGATAGGAATGTTCTTATTAAGGTTTGAAAAGACTTGGTTTCTAAATTCTAACCACATGGCAAGGGTTTTCATCAAATTATTTTCTTTATCTAAAGAATTGATAGAGGCTAGGTCAATTTGGGGTTTGGGCATCTTATAATAGGACTCAAATGCAATATCAAAAATGTAAGCCACTTTCATTTGATTATGTTAATTAATTATCATGTCCTTGTCTATCTTAGTTTCCTTTAAAATAGGATCAAGAATATCAATACAATGGAGTACGTCAAATTTTATAGCTGCATAATGTAGGCCAACCATCCAGATTGCCATAATGTCATCATTAAAACTTTTGGCTAAGTGATTATTCTCTTCTTCCCTGGTGATAATTGGATAGTTCTTGACTCTCTAGAAAATTTTTGACCAATTAATATCTCCTATGTTCAAGGTAGTAGCAAAAAATGTGGTGTCCTTGAAAACATGACCTTTAGCACCATTATCAAATATAGCTTGACATCTTCCTTTGAAACATGATTGCGTGGCACCATTGTTATAATTTTGATTAAATTTTATAGTTAAAGGAAATAATTATACCTTATATTAGCTTATTTTAATATAATTAGAGAAAAATTATGGTAATCCATATGCTCATGGATTTTTTTAAGGTTTATACAGGGCTCTAATGGCGGTAGCTAGTTTGAACTATGAGCTTCATGACTTAGATTTCACTTAGATTATACATTCATACCTTTTGTTTCTCACTATCCAAAATATATATAAATTTGACTTGTCTTACTTATGTGGCATCATTGTGTCAAACTGTTCATTAATTTATAAAATATGACCATTTTTTTTGGACACATGTCACCTTTGCATGCAATCCTAGAGCTTGATTAATTCACACCATTGATCTCTTAAAAGTATTCCTAGCCTTGACCCTATTTCACACCATTGATCCTCATTTTATCTCCCAAGAGTGTGTCATTTGGAAGTTTCATATTCTCTTTATGCTTATTACAAACACACTCCATCACTTAATGCTTTTTTACCATGTGATAGCCTCTCATTAGATCTAGGCTTATTGAATTATGGACCCATTACTCAACATAGATCTTGATCCATGAGATTGAATGATATTGGTTGATCACCATTACATTCATTATGGTTGTGACATGCATCACTACCACATTCATTTTGGACCCTTTGAAAAGTCTACCTTCATCTCACACCATTAGATCTTCTTTACACAGATCAATGCACTCTATTGATCTCAATCCACTTGATTATGTTCTTTGTATGTTTGGCTAAATGTTTACCATTTATTTTATAATAAGTCATCGAGATAATGACATTTTTCACTCTTAGATTCCTCTGTAGACATTAACCTATTAAATTTTCCCCACACCATTAGATCTTTATATTCATTTTCTATGATTACAACACTTATCACTTCTACATTCCATATCAAGAGATTTGATAATTTGACCCAAAAAAACACCCATGTATTGTTGATATCCTTTTTGAGCTTTGATATCTTTCCACCTAGCATTCTTGCATTGATTCATTCTTGTGGGCAAAAATAAACAAAGTTAGGGATCGGGGAATAAAAAAAAAATTAGGATTAAAGTTTTAGACTAAGATCTTAATTATATTAATAAATATAATTAGGACTTAGGCTAAATTTTAAACTAAGTTTAAAAACATAATAAAGTTCCCCCATGTTTATTTAGTCTCCACAAACAATAAAATAGACTAGGTGAGATTTTGAGATAGAAAGGACTTAGCATAAAATTTTAGACTAAGGTCTTAGTTTTATTAATAAATACAATTAGGACTTAGGGTAAAGTTTTAAGTTGTCTCTAAAATGTAAAAATATTCCTACGTAAACATGGATCACACGTAAATTTGAATCTATTTCAAAATGAACTTAGGATAAAACATATTAGACTAAGGTTTTTTAACACTAGTTAAACATAGATTCAATTAATCAATTAAAAGACCAAAGGCTTAGTCAAAAAGGGTTAATTTAACATTAAATCACAAAACCCTAAACAATTTTCATTCCAATGACACTCCATTAGACCTACAACATGGAAACAAAGATCAAAATTAGAAATATTAGATATATTAAAATAAGTACCTCGTGAAAACATGTCAATTAAGATAGAATGAGAACCATGATATTCAATAATCCTATTTTGATCAATTTAGATGAAAAAATTCCAACACAATTTATAAAATTGAACAAGGGTCCTCATTTTTCAAAAATGGGGGTATATCGATCTTAACAACTATGAAGCAATTAGAAATTTCCACATGCATCAATTGGAGTGGAAAAGATAAAGACACGATAATATGAATACACTGAATTTGGAAATGGCATGTTATATAGGTATTCACTGTGTGGATTGCGAAAATGAAAAGATAAAAAGTGTGGATGCCAAAAGAGATATAAAATTGGAGAAAATGATTCAACTGATCATAGATGGAATAAAAATGGATGTCAATTTTTTGAGGGATGTGTGACTCTATGATTCCAAAGAAATTAAAAGCTTTGATGTTGGAAAGAACGTGATAAAGGAAAATGAGGATGAAGACTAGGATACCAATATAGGCACATTACATAGAATTTATCCCAATGGGTGTGACATATTTTAAGTTGAAGAGCATTCATACCTCAAATAATATAAATATAGAACTATTAATTCAATGAATCTAGGTATTTCACAAGATAAAATTGAAGGAAAAAGGTAAAAGTCATAAATAAATTACCTTGTAATCAGGAGGATGTGTAATTAGGACATGTGGATGGTTTGAGTCTCAAAAAATTAAGGCCATGAATGCATAGATAGAAAAATCCACAACAATTTAATTACACACACACACACACACACACACACACACACACACACACACACACACACACACACACACACACACACACACACACACACACACACAACAAATGCTACTCACCATTAATTTAGAGTTGGTAAATATTGAAACATGAAGTAGGTGTGATGCATTAATGTGATGTGTTAGTTGAAGACATTGAAATGTGAATTCTTCGAGAATCATTAATATGATACAATGGTGGAAGATATTGAAATTTGACTTCAGTGTGATGTTTAATGTGGATTGTGATAATAATACCATTATGACACCTAAAGTAACATCCAACACATAGGATACAATGAAATCTATTTTATTTCAAACCCTCTACATTGTGAACAAATGACAATTTTGGAAAAATATATGCTAGATTAGTTAGTTTTTATACATTTTCCCTAATAAATTAATTTATTTTATATGATTTTCTTGTCCATTCAATTATGGGATGATGCTAAAAATCATGATCTCACTTTTGCCAAGGTATGAAAGAATATTTTTATTATCAAATAAACTAATTAGGATTTGGATTTCTAATTAGAAATTGAAACTAGGGTAGTGTTTTAATAGATAATATATATGAGTGTAGAGGAATATGATTATTTGATCTTTGTTTGTGGAGTTACTTTAGGTATGGCATCAAGGGATTGCCATCCTCATTTCATTTTTAATCTAGATCTTGTTGTTATTATTATTATTATTCTTAAATTTTATAGATGGGTGTTTCTTTCATGAAAAAATAATATTTAATTTGTAATGGCAATGCTTTGTAATGATTTACTTACAAATCCTATTTTTTTTATCATTATATCCATATAAAAAAATGGTCATAGTCAAGGAATCATATATATACTTTTGCCTTTAACTAGCTTTGTTTTGTTAACTTATTTAAATGAGAGTTATAATTTGTAAGGTCCTAGGATTCCCTGAACCCTATACTACTCAATGTATATATAATTGCATCATCATTTGGAGACATTTTCTTAAACTACTATATCTTTGTTTTTCCTATCCACCATTTCTGGTGATTGATGCCTTTAGATTAACTATAATAAGACCTTTGAATATATTATGTTGATTTTTTAGATTAACTATAATAATTCCTTTGAATATATTAATACTAATGTTTTAAATGTATGTTTGAATGACCTATAAGTACTAAAAAAATTCCCTTTATTCTTACAATATCAATCTTATTGAATTTATTTGAGATATTTTTATGTGAATTCTATGATAGTTTGGCAGACCTTTATATTATTTTTCCTTTAAATTCACAATAAAACTATTTTTTGTAGATCTATAATGGCTTAGTTCCCTAAAACTAGTATTTTTAATGTATTGTTATATCTTTGTTATTTATTTAGTGGATGTCCATAGGTATTTCCAAATGGGTCAAGAAATAACCCACATCTTAGTCATGGTTAAATGTACTTGAATGGACCAAGAGATAACTCAACACTTCATAGTTTCTACCTAGTACAATGCAAGGATATATTCAATATAATATTACATATAACACTTAATAGGGGTTCATAAGTTGATACCACACTTTCACCATTTTGTGAGAAGAACATGGTTTATTTGTATAACAATCACTCATTCCTATTACCATTGGTGGTGACTAGGATAAAATAAAAGTTACATCTTACACTATCCATATTAGGAGTGAATAGATTAAATCAAGCTCAATATACATAAAATGGAATAAAATTTAGAATCAGGGTTAAGAAAATAGATTATATTTAAGCATCCATTAATAGATGAGGATAGTGTTGAGGTAAACATACCCCATTTTTTTGAAAATTGGCCTTGAGATATTTTGAACCTTAGTACTAATATCTTAATGTTATACTCTTTATTATGGTTTGAAAATCATCCATGCCTAATGAAATTGGCTCATTTGTTTATGGTCTTGATTTAAGGTTACTTAATGTTTCCAATAGTTACTCTTCATGTGATAAGTTGTAGGTTTCATGGAGCCCTTATGAATGGATCATGCTTAGATCTTCATAGTTTATCTTCATTCAAGTTTTTACTTGCCTTGGGTTTATGAAAATTCGGGCCAAGATTCATGTTCTAAATACTTGATTTCAAAAAACCCTAGCTTAAGTCCTTGATTCAAATATTGGTGAGAATATTTTTTCCATGAATATTTTAAATTTCCTTTTGACTTAAGACTAATTTTATGCTAAGGCTTAGTCATGTTTCATAACATGACCAAACCCTAGACTAAAATCATTCTTGGTCCCCTTTTTTGTTTCCTTTATTTATAACTAAGTCTAAATTTCATATTGGAAGGGTCCATTTAATTTTTATAGCATGGTCCCCTTTGTTACCTATTTAGATTGAAGTCTCAATTCTAAGGCCCCATTCATGTTCATCAACACAAATGAGACCTTAGACTTATTGATTTAGCCTAAGTTTCTATCTACCTAAGTCCTAACCTAAATACCTCACTTATTTGTATATTTTATGGCCTATGCTTCATCATGAGGGGATAATATGACATAACAAGGAAAACTTGATGAACCTAAGCATTTGGTCTTTTGTATGAATCATGTGTGAGCATTCAGATAATGATCGACAATTATCATCTCATCGAGATTAAGGATCCAATAGAGTGAATGCAATGATGAAAAGTTAAAAGGCCCAAGAAGACCCATGAAGGTTCCATATAGTTCTCTCACATATGAACCTTAATGTTAATAGAACCCTAAACCAATGATGTGCAACTGCTCAGATCATGATAGATGGTCTACACTTCATCATGCAGCCCTTAATTAGATAGAGCGATTAAATCCAAGATCTATGGAATACAAGCATTTCAAGAGCTTAAATTTGAAATTATCATGAACATCATTTGACATCCATGAGGATGTCATTGACATCCACAAGACCATCAAATTCAAGTTCATAGAGCATTTTGTCTAGGAAAATAGATGTGTTTCTATTATTCAAAGGGTCCACTTTGATATCATGTTTTAAAACTTAGCATAAAATAATTTAACCTAATTCTACTGCATGTTTTATTAACATGAAATAAAATTATCTTAAAATATTTTAAAATAAGTTCCTTTCTATGACCATGCACTAATTAAATTTCATACATCTTATAGGATCAATAATTCCTACTTCATCAAGCCTAGATGATCCAACAACATGAAATCATCGATGATTTTTTAGCAGAGCTTTGAGAGCCTATGGGCTCAACACATGGTAGATGCACATTCAATAAGCAATTATTATAGAGTACAAAGCTCAAAAATCCTACAAAGGCACCAAATGGCCCAACCATAGGTCTTAATACAAAGATGACTAATAATAGGTGAGTTCCCAGATCATGATCAATGTCCTACATTGATCCATGGGAAATGATCCAATGGCATGAAACAAAAGGAAAAATTTTAAATAATAATGGCTAGTGATTTGAAGGCATTTATGAAAAAATCCATGAAAGTGCCAGATCGACACCAATAAGCCCCACACAAGCATAAAGTGACAAAAATGAAGATCTTATGTGCTCTCAAATGCAAATGTATAAAGGCAAAGGTTAAAATCAAATATAAGGTACAAATGAGCCTAAGTATGAATAAGATATCACCATTAAAGCTTTAAAATACCTAAAATTTACATAAAAAGACCTAATTCAATCTTAGATTGATCATAGTTAAGCTTAAAGGAGTTCAATTGTAAATTGAATGAGAAGAATTGACCCAGAGATCATTAACAATCCAATCATGAACAATTCACAAGTCTGGTAGCCATGGAAGCTCAGAGGCAACAACTAAGGGATGAGACAAAATTTTATCTATTCATAAATAGTGAGGGAAGGGTTTTCAAAGACATATACTTGGAAACTATAGCATTGAACATGGGTAATAATAACTGGTTCAAACTCTTTTGGACCATTGAAGAAATTCAGCCCATCATAAAAGAGGAGAAAAATATTTCCATTATGAATAGAAGATACTATGACTTGGTTCTAGTTCAAATGGCTAGTCTCCATCATGTTATCACTAAACCTTAGGTACTCTATTGTATTGACATTATTTCTCCCATTTTTAAATATTGTAGAATTGAACATGACTAGATATTTCATGAAGGAAGCTCTAGGAGAATTGCATACATTTCCCCATTAGCTTTTGAAAGATATTACAAACTAGGAAAACCCCATGTGGATTTACCTACCATCAATGAATGGAATAACACAAATGAATTAGACATCATCCTTAGGCCTTGGTTATTCCAAGGGAACCATGTGATCTGAGACCTTACAAGAAACATACCAGTTACCTAATTTAGAGAAGGGATTAGGGTAATTATGATTTTTTTTAATAGAATCTCTAGATCCCCTTCAACCACTTATGCTAATAAGAGTTGGGTATCTTATGTCTACTTCATGGTAAAAAAGGATCTCACTCCTCCAATTGGAAAGATGATCAACATCCATTCATGACATCAATTTGTAACCATTAAGAAGAAGAACAATACACAATTATTCATGATGTCCTATCTATTGGATGCCTTGATAGCCTCCACTAAGATACCTCATATCAAAAATTGGTCACCTGAGGGCAGATTTATAGTCTCCAACCATTATTCCAAAATACACATTTTCAAATATAGACACCACATGCAAATTATTTGGGATTGTGTTTATCCTACTTTATTAGAAGCCATTATAGGGTCCCCCATGCCTAAGATTAGCTGTCTAATCAAGAAATATGTAGAGATAATGGGAGACATTTGGTTGTACCTAGATTGTACTATGATCAAAATTGAAGGATTTTGATTCAACCTTATAGATTTCCCATCTATGTTCCCACCAAAATAGAAAAGAAATATATTATAGGTCAACTCTTCATGGTGTTGATGGAGTGTGCAAGGAAAAAGGGAAAGGCCACCTCCATCCCTTTCCTTTGATAATTGGTAGAACTATTTTTCAAGATTGGAAAAATGTAGACATTATTGTCAGACACAGGGACTCTTTCAGATTTCAGCTAGATGACCTAAGGTAGTGGGATCCTAATGACAAGGTCACCAAGTATTTGAAAATAAAACAACTACCTAAAATAGTTTATGAACATCAACTTAGTCCCTATGACACTCTGTACATGAAGGCCAATAGTTTTGAGGAGGTACTGGCTAGGTTCAAGAGACACAATGTCAAACTTGAACATAAACTAACCAATAATGAGAAGCCACCAAGTGACATATGGTAGATGGGAACTCTATAGTACCATTTACTTCCTAAACCTTCTAGATCCCCTCAAAAGAAAATATAGATGGAAGTGCCACAACCCCAAGCATAGATTGCACAAGATCATGGCAAGGAAAAGTTAGTAGAAAGGCTTGGTGAGGGAACCTCACAATTAGACATGCCTCAAAGACCAACATCTCCTATTAAGTAGTGATTGCCCTAGATCTTGATGAGATAGTGGAGGATGCCCTCAAGGTCCTTGCTGAGTCATATGGGTCTAATGAAGAACATGAACATGTTGAAGAAGCATAGGACCAAATAGAGGAGGATGAGAAAGAAAAAAAGAAAGATCTTGCCTTGGTTCTAGTCCCAATAACACCTTTGAGGAAGAGAAAGGTAGAATTGGCAATATTCCCAATCGGGTAAAAGAAGCCCAAGTTGAATTTCACTCACCCTACAAGTGAAATCAACTTATTCAGTGAGGAATACCCCATTCATGGACCAATCATAGCTAATTGGTTCATATATGAAAAATACAAAATATCCCCTCCTATTCCCATGCATAGGCCTTGAACCAAACTATCAATATTGATATACATGATGATATCAAGCCATGGATAATGGCCTTGATGAAGGAGGAAAAAAGAAGAATAATAGCTACTTCAGGGTCAGATATCAAGTAGATGGATGGTCTAAGAGCATCAAATAGTACCTAAATAGAGGCCTTTGAACCTCCAAAGTATACAAAATCAACTACCAAGCTCCAATTCAATCTTGAGACTGTTGAGTTGGAAAGAGTGACAAATAGAAAGTCCATGATGGGGATTGAAGTATTCACCTTTCAAAAGTTTGAGCCATTTGTAGGCTTAACTCCAATTAGAGGTTAGAGACCTGGTGAGCATCCCATCCATGTAGAGAACATTAAATAATTGACTTAGGCCCACTCAACTCAAGTTAGGGTAGGCATTGGGGGCATGAAGTAGAGAATATATAACCTAGAGAAGGAAAATGAGAATTTAGAAACACAAGTTATCTTATCAGTGCATGAGGAAATGGTTAAAATGATTGATGAATCCTTCTTTGACATGTTTAATGCATTGAAAATAATGAAGTTAAGGCAGAGTGCATTGGTGTAATAGAACATAGTGGCTAAGGGTCTAATAGCCTAATGGTAAGATTTAGAGGACAAATTAACATGGTTAATCAACATCTGGATTGAAAGGAAGATTTTTGGTCTCAAAATAATTAGTTTGGGACATATAAATGCAATCCTTGGAATATTTATTGAAAATATATAGATTTTAAGTGCATGGTCATAAGAATTAGAGAAACTATTGAAAGATGATGAGGATCTAATTGAAAGAATTGAATAGATACTAGGCACCATGATCACCAACCCTAAAAAAACAAGTGCCCTTGGCATCATGGAAGATGATGAATTCAAAGACAAGGCTACATTGGTGACTCAAGAAATAAGAATCAAGAGTCAAGGTCAGTCTAGGGTAGATAATAGTAGGATCCTAGACATGAAACTCAATGTATGAGAAAGGATAACTGAGGCCAAGAGCATCAAGGACACTATGGCTAGGAATGATAGGGAGTTGAATGATATAGCTGACAAGGAAGAAAAGTGTCTCTTAAGGCCAGCTATGGATTTGGGACTTGTTAATGAGGAGCATCAAAAGGATATGAATATCCTTTAACGGCAATAAGAAAGTTCCCAGGCATAGGACCCACTAGCTAGTTAGTTAATATTCCACTTTTTTAGGACATTGTAACATTTTGAAAATGGAATATTATTTTGTAAAGGCATACACTATTTTTTTAGCATATTTTCCTCTAGGTTAGTCTATTTTAGAAAATCAAGTGTATTTTATAACTTTGGAAAAAAAGGACAGTTGTCATTACATCTTGTACATCTGTATCTTACAACTGACTGTCATACTACCTTGTCCTTCTATAAAAGGGTGTATTACCATTTTTTAAAGGGAGGGAATTTCAAGCAAAATTTGTACACTTTGATCAGTTAATACAATCACAAAATTCTACAAAGATTGTTTAAGTTTGTTTCTGTTAATTATTATATGGCTTTTTATCTCAATTGTTTATGTTAATTATTATATGGCTTGTTATTTGAAGTGTGGTTGAAAATATTTAAAGTAAATTTAGTTCTTACTTGTACTTTTTTATATCATCCTTAGAGGTTTTCCTAGTGTGTAGTGAGATTTGAGCTTATGCTATTTTTCACTATATATTGGTTTAATATATACTCAGTTGTAATTGAAACTTTTTCATAATGTTTGAGTCTAATATTAATAATCACTTATTCTCTTTTTGACTTACCCTTCTCTTTTTATCCCTTTTTAACCAGATGATCACTTTAGTTTAGATTTCATTGTAAATGTCCATTTAGAATTAGTCAGCAGTTTAAACTTTGATCATAATTCAATAGTATTAGCATAGATACTTACACTTCACAAAGATGTGTACCATGGTGGCTCTCAACCATCAATTTACATAAATTTTTTAGAACAATTAAACATTACTCTACTGCTATTTCACCATAGGTAACATAAGTTACCAAATCTTGCTACTCATGCTTTAAATTCCCAAAATTCTAAAATGAGAAGGGTGTTTTAAACACTAAGGGGACCTGTGATACATTTCAAGGAATCAATAAGAACAACATTTTATTAGTGCTAGAAGGAGGGCCCATCTTTGTGAATTGGTTGAGTCTTTACTAATCTCAATGAATTTTGATCAAAGATTATGTTATCATTCCACCTTTGAGTATTTATTTTTTAAAAAGTGTAAATATCAATGATATTCATAGTATTAGACCCATCTTGGTGCTTCCTTTAGACAAAGATCACAATTATTTGAAGTTTGATGCTTAATTTTGGTAAAGATAGCTTAATATTTAAAGATCTATGGTATTTGAGAGTAGAATAGCTTGTTTTGATCAAAGATTGGTATATCTTTCATAGATATAGGTTTATTTGAACTTAGACTTATAAAGATAGACCATATTTGCACAATTGGACACATCTTTGAGCTAACTTAGTCAAAGGTTAACACCCTTTACTATTATTTTTATATATATTTGAAAAACTAGCTTAATGTGTAGGTTCAATCCTTGTTCCTATAAATATTAACTTGACATATCATATTTCAAATAGGATCCTCAATCTTCAAGATGGAATTGCCAAGGATTCAAATAAGATCACATTCAGAGACAAGATAACCTTTGCTTGAGCTAGAAGTCCATAGAAGAACTATGAAAGATATAGTTAGGTGTAGATGTTCCAAATCTTTTCCAACTTCACCTATTCAAGGTAACCCTACCTTCAAAATTTACCTTTGTATGGCTTAGTTGGGAGAATATTCAATCAACATGCTAGGTGTGGTACATGTTTTCTGACATAACCTTGAGAAATACTTTCCAAAATTTAGTCCAACTAGTATTATAACTGCTGAAGATCATATTAAAACTTTAAAAGCTACTTTAAGGTTGATAAATGTTACACATGAAGATGTATCATGTGGGTTTTTCCCATTTACTTTTAAACATGCTGCACATGAATGGTTTCTCAATGTGCCTGATAATTACATTACTAGCTGACATGATTTTAATAATGTTTTCATAGATTAGTTTGTAAAAATTGTTGGTCCATGTGTCATATACCACCAATTCACCACCATTAGAAGGGATGCAAGTGAACCCATAAGGTCATAAAATGCCAAGTGCCAAAAAATGTATAGTAGGACCATAGACCCTTATAAACTTAGTGATGCTTTAGCTCTAGAAATCTACAAGGATGTAGTAGATCCTATGACTTATGTATTCCTAAAATAATCTCTTCCACCTATAACTTCATTAGCCAAGGATTATTCTGAAGTAATGATCATTAGTGATCAAATTCATCCCCAAGGAAAAGTATCCTACTCTATTCCAAATATCAACCCACATTTGCCAAATCTCAACATCTTCCCTAATAACAATCAAAATTTTCTAGCCTTGAATCAACTCCCAAATCTGAATCAATTGCTTTTGAGTCATGCTACTCCTAACTAGAATTTAGGATTTTTGAGTCATATTATTATTAATGGATTCAATTCAAATGATTAGAGAACTTTATACCAGCTACTAGTACTAACAATAACTAGGTTCACAATTTTGAAACTCCCAAAAATGAGAATTAGTCTATCCTTAAAATGGTCCAAAAGTTAAGCATTGATTTCCTTTAGGTATAAAAATAAGTTGGCAATACTAGAGAGAGCTTAGGTAGGAAATTCTCATTCTAAAGGTTTAATAAACCTAATAAGAGGTTTTAGAATGATAGTTTCTATAATAATGAGGATAATGAACAATCTTCTAGTAAGAAAACCGTGGATATTAATCTTACTAGCATTGCTTTGCCTAATTATTGTAGAGTGAATTATACAACGAAACATGGTGAGATTGATTACATTGAGTTTTGTAAATATTTTAAGGCATTTCAAGAAGAGTTAGATACATTTGAAGTGGTCCCTAATAAGGATAGTGGTGTAGGTATGTCAAGATCCAAATCATTTGATCAAGTCAACATGCTGTAAGCATTTGAATTCCCTTTTCAAGAGGAAAACCAACGTGATGATGTCCTTGAGGAGATCTAGGCCTTCCAAAAATTATTGAAGAAGACTTATCCTTTAAGGAATAGATAGTAGAGGCAGCCCTTGACTACCTCAACACCTCCAAATAACTTTAGAACTCTTCTAGACATTTCTTCAAGAAATTATCTAGAACCACCCAAATGGAGTGCCTCTAAGCATAATGTTAATGTTCCTAGTTATTCAAATAAGACTTGATATAATATTGTTTAAGACATGAAGAAGATAAAATCTAATAACACATTGAATGAAATAATGTAGATCACATAATAAAGGGACCTCTTACTTGAATCATTGTCAAAAAAATACAACAAACCACCAAAAGTTGATAATATTAATGTGGCTTTGCACAAATCTAAGGCAAAATTTCCTCCTTTCCTACTCATAGTCAAGATGTTAAATAAGAATTTGCATAATTGTTTATTGGATTTTGGTGAATCCTTCAATAACATATTAGTAGGTATTTGTAAATAACTTGGCTTGATACCTATTAAGTCTGATAGGGTCATCCCCAATTAGACAAATCTAGGGTCAAGGTGGTAGGAGAATTATTAAATGTCTACATGTAGTTGGCCTCTGAGCCTAGAGTAAAACAATTTATTGATGTCCAAGTTGATGATTTCCATAATTTTTATGGACTAATTTTAAGTAGAGAGTGGACAAAGACTTTGAATGGATATATTTCCACTAATTATTCACACCTATGGCTACCTTAAAAGGTAGTTCCCACTAAATTAGGGTTGAAAGGGAGCCAAGAATGAAGCACATGACCACTGAGTACAATGTTTTGAATGAAATGGTCAACATAATTGACTTAGACTTAGGGGTTTTCACCCTAGATACTTCCAAAGTTAGTGATCCTAAATCTTCTTATGTTATGCCTAGGTTATGGAAGCTACATTTTGATGGTGCTAGGTGTAAGTCTGGATTTGGGGTTGATGTTAACTCAACTGGTCCTATTGATAAGAAATAACATCCATCCAATTTCCATATACCAATAACCTTACTGAATATTAAGCCCTCATCTTAGGCTTGTAATTTTTTATCAAAAATAAATTCAAAGAACTAATAGTCTATGGTGATTCAGAACTCGTTGTCAACTAGGTGAAGAGTAAATATCAATGCAAACTGTCATACCTTAAGAGGTATAAATTTAGGGTTTAGGATATAATTTAGTCTTTTGATGTCTTTAACATTATATCCATCCTTAGAGAGTTGAAAAAATTAGCTAATGAGCTAGCCTCTATTATAATGAACCTCATGCCTAACCAAGACTCACCCAAATTTAACATTAAGTTGATACCTTGTCCTTTAGTCCTAGATAATGTGAATCATTTTCATGCCTTTAGTGATGATAAGTAGATCTTGGATTTCATGGCCAATTAAAGAGAATTTTAAACTCATTTCATTGATGAGGATGATGAACGTACTTGTGAAGAAGGCAAATTTGATGGAAGTCATTCAGCTAAATGATAATAAGATTTCCAAATGCATGATTACCTTAAAGAGATTATTTGATTAATAAAAACTAGTTGAGACCCATAGGATTCCCAAGGTAAATGGGAAGGATTACAATTAATTCAATATTGGACCTCAAGATCAACCTCAGTTGGTCAATGTTGGAAAAGCCTACACAACTACTGAAAATAAGAGAGCCAAAGAGTTGCTAACACAATATAAAGATGTCATAGCTTGGTCTTATGATTAATTGAATATATTTGATCCAAGATTCATCAATCATACTATCCATCTCAAATAAAATTGTAAAATCTTTAGGCAAAAACAAATTCTCATGAATCCAATCCTAGAACCTATGATCTTCAAATAAGTCAAGATATTTCTAGATGCTAGAATTATGTTTCCCATTAGGCACTCTACATGGGTGGCTAATTTGATGTCAGTTAGAAAGAAGAATGGTGAAATTAGACTTTGTAATGACTTTATAAATTTTAAAAAATCATTTTAAAAGGATAATTATCCTCTTCCCTCTCTTGACCAGGAAATACAAATTATTTGAGGTTCAACCATGATGTCTTTTGTTGATGGTTTTTTAGGCTACAACTAGGTGTTGGTAGACAAGGAAGATATAATGAAGACAACTTTCACAACTAAGTGGGGCACCTTTGCCTACAAAATAATATATTTTGGTATAATAAATATAGGAGATAATTTTCAAAGGGCCATGGACCATGCCTTCCAAGGTCTAATTGGTAAGTGTATCATTATATACATGGATGATCTAACCATTTAATTAAAATATAGGGAAGATAAATTTATGCATTTAAAATAAATATTTAAGAGATGTAGAAGGTATATAATCTCCCTTAACACTAATAAAAAAATCTTTTGTGTCCAACAAAGTAATGAAAAATTGATGAACCTAAGCATTTGGTCCTTTGAACTAATTATGTGTGAGCAACTAGATCATGATCGATAGATCTTACCTCATTGGGATCGAGGATACAATAGAGTGAATGAAATGAAAAAAGTTAAAAGGACTAATAACCCCATAGAGTAGCCACATGGAACTCTGGCATATGAAGATTAATGTTAAAAAAATCCTAAACTAATGGTGTGCAACTTATCAGATCATGATCAACGGTCTGTGCTTCATCATGAATCCTTTAATTAGATGGACTGAATTAAATCCTAAATCCATGGAATACATGAATTTCATGAGATTTAATTTGATGTTCTCATGAATGTCATTTGACATCCTTAATGCTATCATTAACATCTACAAGACCATCAAATTCAAGCTCATTTAACATTTTATCTAGGTAAATAGACATGTTTCTATCATTCTAAGGGGCCACTTTGATATCATGTTTTAAAAATTAGCATAAAATACTTTAACCTAACTCTGCTATGTGTTTTCTTAACATGAAATAAACTTAGCTTAAAATATTTTATCCTAAGTTCTTTTTTATGACCATGCACTGATTAAAGATCAAGCATCTTATAGGATCAATGGCTCATGCTTTGTTAGGCCTAGATGATCCAATAATGCAAAATCAATGATGACTATTAAACAGATCTTTGAGAGCCTATGAGCTTGACATGTGGTACATGCATGTTCAATATGCAACTGATGTAGAGTATAGAGCTTAGAAAACTTACAAAGGTGCCAAGTGGCATAACTATAGGGTTTGATACAAATACAATCAATAACAATCGAGGTCGTAGATCACAATCAATGGCCCATGTTGATTCATGCGTAATGATCCAATAGTGTGAAACAAAAGGACAAATTTTAAATAAAAACATGTAGTGCTTTGAAGACAATTATGAAAAATGCTTTGAAAGTGCCACATAGATACCAAATAAGTACCATAGAAGCACAAAGTGACAAAAATGAATATCTTATGTGCTAAAAAATGTAAACGTATAAAGGCAAAGATTAAAATCAAATATGAGGAATGAATGAGCCTAAGTCCTAATAAGCTATCACCATTAAAGCTTCAAAATCCCTAAAATTTACATAAAAGGAACTAATTCTAGCTTGAATTGATCACATTTAAGCTAAAAGGAGTTCAATTATAATTTGAGTGAGAAGAATTAACCCACAAACCATTTACAATCCAATCATGAGTAATTTGTAAGTTTGGTAGCCATGGTAGCTCAGAGGTAGTAACTAAGGGATGAGATAGAATTATATTTATCCATAGATAGTGAGGGAAGGGTTTTGAAAGACATATACCTCAACATTATGGCATTGAACATGAGTAATAAAAAATGGTCTAAACTTTTTGGATGATTGAAGAAATATAGCCCATCACAAAGGAGGAACAAAAGATTGCCACTATGAATAAAAGATATTATGAATTGGTTGTAGTCCAAATGGCTAGTCTCCATCATGTTACCCCTAAACTCAAGTTTATCTATTGTATTGACATCCTTGACATGACTAGATATTTCATGAAGGGAGCTTTAGGAAAATTGAATACATTTCCCCACTAGCTTTTGAAAGATACTACAAATTAGGAAAACCCCATGTGGATTTACTTACCATCAAGGAATGGACTGGAAAGATTGACTTAGACACCATCCTTAGGCCTTGGTTTCTCCAATGGAACCATGTGATCCATGACCCTATAGGAAACATACCATTTTCCAAATTTAGATAAGGGATTATGGTAATTATGACTCTATTGAATAGAATCTATAAATCCCCTTCAACCACTTATGTTAATAAGAGTTGGGTCTCTTATGTCTACTTCATGGTAGAAAATGAGCTCACTCCTAGAATTGGAGAGATGATCAACATCCATCCAAGATGTCAATTTACAACCATTAAGAAGAAGACTAGTACATAATTCTTCATGATGTCCTATTTGTTGGATGCCTTACTAGCCTCCACTAGGATCCCTCATACCAAAAATTGGTCACCTAAGGGAATATTTACAATCTCCAACTATTATTCTAAACTACACATTTTCAAAAATAAACACCACATGCAATTCATTTATGATTGTGTTTATCTTGCTCTAGTGGAAGCCATTACAAGGTCCCTCATGCCTAGGATTAGCCCTCTAATAAATAAATATGTAGAACTAATGGGAGACATTTGGTTTTACCCAAATTGTACTATGATCAGAATTGAAGGGATTTTGAATCAACCTTATATATTTCCCATCTATGTTCTTACCAAACTAGCAGAGCTAGAGATTTTAGGTAAACTTCTTCATGGTGTCGATGGAGTGTGCAAAGAGAAAAGGAAAGGCCTCCTCCATCCCTTTCCTTTGATAATTAGAAAATATGTTTTACAAGATTAGAAACATATAGACACTATTTTTAGACATAGGGACTCTTTTGTATTTTAGTTGGATAACCTAAGGTAGTAGGATCCTAATGAAAATGTCACTAAGCATTTGAAAAGCAAACAACTTCCAAAACTAGTTTATAAACATCAACTTGTTCCCTATGACACTTTGCACATTAGGGCTAATAGTTTTGAGGAGTTATTGGCTAGGTTTAGGAGACACAATGTTAAACTTGAACATAGATTTACCAATAATGAGAAGATACTAGGTGACATATGGTAGATAGGATATCTATAGTACCATTTACTACTTGGGCCTTCTAGACCCCCTCAAGATCAAATATAGATGGAAGTGCCACATCTCCAAGCATAGATTACACAAGGTCTTGGGAAGGAAAATCTATAAGAAAGGACTAGTGTGAGACCCTCATCCTCAACCCTACCTTAAAAACTAGCATCTCCCATTGAGTACTTAGTCATGATTTCCCTAGAGCCTGATGAGATAGTGGAGGATTCCCTCAAGGTCATTGTTGAGGCATATGGGTTTGATGAAGAAGAGGAACATGTTGAAGAAGCACATGCACAAATATATGATTCTAAGAGATAAAAATTGAAAGAGCCTACCTTGGATCTAGTCCCAGTAACACCATTGAGGAAGAGAAAGGTAAAATTGGTAACGGTCCCAATCAGGCAAAAGAAGCCCAAGTGAAATCAACTTATTTAGTGAGGAATACCCCATTCATGGAACAATCATCCCTAATTGGTTCATATATGAAAAATGCAAAATATCCCCTCTTATTCCCACTCATGGCCTTGATCCAAATTATCAATATTGATATACATGATGATATCAAGCCATGGATAAGGGCCTTGATGAAGGAAGATGAAGAAAGAAGAATAATAGCTATTACAGAGTTAGATAACAAGTAGATGGATGGTTTAGGAGCATTAATTAGTACCCAGATGGAGGCCCTTGAACCTCCAAAGTATATAGAACTAACTACCAAGGTTCAATTCAATCTTGAGACTGTCGGTTGGAAATAGTGATAACTATAAAGTCCATGGTGGGGACTAAAGAATTCACCTTTCAAAAGTTTGAGCCATTTTTAGGCTTAACTATAGTTTGGGGTTAGAGTCTTGGTGAGAATCCCATCCATGTAGAGGACATTGAAGAACTGACTGAGGCTCACTCAACTCAAGTTAGGGTAGGCATTAGGGGCATGAAGTAAAGAATATATAACTTGGAGAAGGAAAAGGAGAATTTGGAAACACAAGCTATCTTATCAATGCCTAAGGTAATGGTTAAAATGATTGATGAATCATTATTTGACATGTTTTATTCAATGAAAATAATGAATCTAAGGTAGAGTGCATTAGTGCAATAAAACAAAGTGGCTAAGGGTCTAATAGCCCAATGGCAAGCCTCAAAAGATAAAATAACATTATTATTCAATATTCATATTGAAAGGTAGATTCTTGGCCCCAAAATAATTAGTTTGGGACATCTAAATGCAATCCTTTTAATAGTTTTTGCAAATATCTAGAGTTTAAGTGTATGGTCATAGGAACTAGAGAGACACCTGAAAGATGAGGAGTTAATTAAAAGAATTGAATAGCTACTCAACACCATGATCATAAATACCATAAAAAAATGCCCTTGTCATCATGGAAGATGATGAATTCAAACATAGGGCTACTTTGGTAACTCAAGAAATAAGAAACAAGAGTCAAGGCCAATCTGAGGTAGATAATAGTAGGATCCTGGACATGATCCTTAATGTAGGAGAAAGGATAACTTTTGACAAGAGCATTAAAGAAGCTATGGCTAGGAATGATAGGGAGTTGAATGATCTAGATGACAAGGAATAAGAGTGTCTCTTAAGGCTAGATATGTATTTGGGACTTGTTGATGAGGAACATTAAAAGGCTATGAATATCCTTTAGTTAGCAACAAGCAAGTTTTTAGGTGCAGGGCCCACTAGCCAGTTAGTTAATATTCCACTTTTGTAGAGCATTATAACATTTTGAAAATGAAATATTATTTTGTAAAGGCATATGCTAGTTTTTTATCATATTTGCCTCTAGGTAAATCTATTTTATAAAAGAAAGTATATTCTATAACTTTGTAGAAAAGGATAACTATCCTTACTTCTAGTACATTTATATCTTGCAACTAACCAGTATACTACCTTGTCCTTCTATAAAAGGTAGTATTACCATTTTGTAAAGGGATGAAATTTTGAGCAAAATTTGTACACTTTGATTAGTTAATACAATCAATGAATTCTACAAAGATTATCCAATTTTGTTTGTGTTAATTGTTATATGGCCTTTTCTCTCAATTGCTAGTCTAAAGTCTTACATTTGAATGGTTTTTATGAATTCTGATTTTCATCTTTGATTACATGGTTGTTAATTTATGCCTACACTAGATTAGTTTAATGATATTGGATTTACTTCATTTTATTATCTCTACATTAGGATATGCACATGTTATTTAAAGTCTGGTAGCAAATCTTTAAAGTAAATTCAGTTCTTACTTGTACTTCTTTATATCATCTTTAGAGGTTTACCTAGTGTGTAGTGAGATCTGAGCTTATGCTATTTTTCACTATATATTGATTTAATGTATACTCAGTTCTAATTTAAAAAATTTCATAATGTTTGAGGCTAAGATTAACAATAACTTATTCTCTTTCTACTTTACCCTTCTCTTTTGCTTCTTTTTTTACTAGGTCACTTTAGTTTAAATTTCATTATAAATATCCATTTAGAATTAATTTATAGTTTAAACTTTGATCATAATTCACTAGTATTAGCATAGATACTTACACATCACAAATATTTGGACCATGGTGGCTCCCAACCATCAATTGATATAAATTTTATGGAATAGTTAAACATTGCTCTATGACTTTTTCATCATAGGTAACATAAGTTGTCAAAACTTGCTACTCATGCTTTGAATTCCCAAAATTATAAAATGAAAAGTGTTCTTTAAACACTGGGGGAACCTATGATGCATTTAAAGGCATCAATAGGAACAAAATTTTGCTGGCGCTAGAAGGAGAGCCCATCTTTGTGAATTGGTTGAATCTTTACTAATCTTAATGTGTTTTTATCAAAGATTGATGTTATATTTGCACCTTTGAGTAATTATTTGCTAAAAAGTGTAAAGATCATTGATCTTCATAGTAATAGACCCATATTTGTTCTTTCTTTAGATAAAGATCATAGTATAGCTTAAAATTTAAAGATCTATGGTATTTGACGTTAGAATAGCTTGTTTTGATCAAAGATTGGTATATCTTTTATAAATCTAGGTTTATTTGAACTTAGACTTATAAAGATAGATAATATTTACATAATTAGACACATATTTGAGCTAACTTAGTAATAGGTTGATTCCCTTTACTATTATTTAACTTAGTAATTGCATCATCCTCAATTTTCAAGCTGGAATTGTCAATGATTCAAACAAGATCACATTTAGAGACAAGAGAACCTTTGCTTGAACTATAAGTCCATAGAAGAACCATACAAGATAAATGTAGGTGTAGACATTCTAAATCTTTTCTAACTTCACCTCTTCAAGGTACCCCTACCTTCAACCTTCACCTAGGTATGGATTGGTTGGGGGAATATTTAATCAACGTGTCAGGTGTGGTATATGATCTCCTATGTAATCCTAAGAAATACTTGCCAACATTTAGTCCAATTGGTATTATAACTACTAAAGAGCATATTAAATATTTCAAAGCTACTTTAAGGTTTCTAAATGTCACATATGAAAATGTAGCATGTAGGTTGTTCCCCTTTACTTTTAAAGATGTTGCAAACGAATGGTTTCTCAATTTGCCTAACAATCACATTACTACCTAGGATGATTTTAATAATGTTTTCATAGAGTAAAATTGTTAGTCCATGTGTCATATACCACCAGTTCACCACCATCAGGAGGGATGAAAATGAGCCCATAAGGCCCTTTAATGCTAGGTTCTACAAAATGTATAGTAGTACCATAGACACTTATAAGCTTGATGATGATTTAGCTCTAGAAATCTACAAGGATGCAGTAGATCCTATGACTTCTATATTCCTAAAAAGATCTCTTTCACCTATAACTTCATTAGCCAGGGCTTATTTTGAATTAGTGATCATCAGTGATAAAATGTAGCCCCAAAGATAAATGGCCTACTTTGTTCCAAATATAAACCCACATTTTCCCACTCTGAACATCTTCCCCAACAATAATCAGAATGTTCTAGCCTTGAATCAACTCCCAAATCTAAATCAATTTCCTTTGAGTAATGATGCTCCTAACCAAAATTTAGGATTCTTGAGTCGTCTTGTAGCTAATGGATTCAATGAAAATGTTCAAATAACTTTAGTACCATATATTGGTACTAAAAATAACTAGGTTTAGAATTTTGAAACTCCCAAGAATGAGAATGAGTCTATCCTAAAAATGGTCCAAAAGTTAAGCACTAATTTCCTTCAACTACAAAAATAAGTTGGCAATACTAGAGAAAGATTTGGTAAGAAATTCTCATTCCAAATGTCTAATAGACCTAATAATAGGTTTTATAATGATATTTTATATAAAAACAAGGCTAATGAACCATATTCTAGCAAGAAAACCATAAAATATTAATCATACTAACATTGATTTGCCTAATTATTGTAGAATGCACTATACAACAAAACATTGTGAAAATGATTGCATTAAGTTTCATAAATATTTTGAGGCATTTAAAGTAGAGTTAGACAAATTTTAAGTGGTCCCTAATAAGGATAGTGGTGCAGGTACCTCAGGATCCAAATCATCTGATCAAGTCAACATGGTAGAAACATTTGGATTCCCTTTCAAGAGGACAACTAACCTAGTGATGTCCTTGTGGAGATCCAAGCCTTTCAAAAATTATTGAATAATACTTATCCTTTAAGGAATAGAGAGTAGAGGCATCCATTGAATACCTCAACACCTCCAAATAACTTTGAAACTCCTCTAGACACTTCTTCAAGAAATGATCCAGAACCACCCAAAGGGAGTACCTCTAATCAAAAGTTGATGTTCTTAGTTATTCAAATAAGGTTGGTTATAACATTATTAAATACTTGAAAAAGATAAAATCTAACATTATATTTCATGAATTAATGTAGATCATAAAATAAAGGGACCTCTTGCTAAAATCATTGTCAAAGAAATCCAATAAGCCACCCAAATCTAACAATGCTAATGTGTCTTTGCACAAAGCTAAGGCATAATCTCTTCCTTTCCTACTCACAGTTAGGATGTTTGATAAGGATTTGCACAATTTTTTATTGGGTTATGGTGCATCTAAAAATGTCATGCCAATAGGTATTTATAAACAACTTGTCTTGAAACCTATTAATTTTGATAGGGTCATCACCCAATTAGACAAATCTATGTTCAAGGTGGTTGGATAATTATTAAATATCCACATGCAATTAGCCTTTGAGCTTAAAGTACAACAATTTATTGATATTCAAGTTTTTGATATCCCTGATGCATATGGATTTATTTTAAGTAGAGAGTGGACAAAGTCTTTGAATCGATATATGTCCACTAATTTTTCATACCTATGGTTACCTTAGAAGGGAGTTCTCAACCAAATTAGGGTTAAAAGGGAACCAAGAATGAAGCAAAGGATCACTAAGTACAATGATGATAATGAAAGGGTCAACATAATTGACTCAAACTTAGGGTTTTTCACTCTAGAGACTACCAAAGTTAGTGATACTAAAGATTCTCATGTTATGCATGGGCTATGGAAGCTACATTTTGATGATGTTAGGTGTAAGTCTAGATTTGGGGTCAATGTTATCCTAACTGGTCCTGATGATAGGAAATATAATGCATCCTATAGGCTCCAATTTCCATGTACTAATAAGCTTGCTAAATATGAGGCCCTCATCTTGGGTTTACAATTTGCTATTAAAAATAAAGTCAATGAACTATTAGTCTATGGTGATTCAGAACTCGTAGTCAACCAAGTGAAGAGTAGATATCAATGCAAACTATCATACATTGAGAGGTATAATTTAGGGTATAAGATCTAATTGAGTCTTTTGATGCCTTTAAAATTATCTCCATCCCTAAAGAGGAGAACAAAGTAGCTGATGAGATAGCCTTTATTATAGCCAACCTCATGCCTAACCAAGACTCACCCAAATTTAACATTGAGCTAATACCTTATCTTTTAGTCCCAGATAATGTGAATCATTCTCAAGTCTTTAGTGATGATCAATAGATCTTGGATTTCATGGCAATTTAGGATCATTTAAAACTCATGTCATTGATAAGGCTGATGAAAGTATTTGTGGAGAGGTAAATTTGATGGTAGAGTCATTCAGTTGAATGACAATAAGATTGTCAAAGGCATGATTGCCTTAGAGAGATTATTTGATTAAGACAAACTATCTGAGACCCCTAAGGTTCCCAAGGTAAATGGGAAGGATTACAATGTAGTTGATTTTGGCCCTCAAGATCAATATCAGCTATTCAATGTTGAAAAAACCTTCATAACTATGAAAAATAAGAGAGCCAAAGAGATGCTAGCATAATATAAAGATGTCATAACCTAGTCTCATGATGACTTGAATATATTTGATCCTAGAGTCATCACTCATACTATCCCTCTCAATAAAAATTGTAAACCCTTCAAGCAGAAAAAAAGGCTTCCCAGTGACCAGAGCTCTATGCAAAAAAAAATGAAACTAGTTTTTTCCCACCTAGTAGGGCCCTCTGAGTGTGACCAGAGTGATCACAGATCCAATGGAGGCTATTGCTAATGGCAGTGCCTCTAGGGACCTGAACCAAAATCTAATAGAGGACATTCCTCCAATGGATGGAAGAAAGCTCTAATAGGTGAAAAGATGTGTTCCACTAAAAACATGTCGAGCCTCCTTGTCAAAAATGATTCCACTAAGGGTATGGCCCTGACTTTCCTAGATCTGGTGGAGGAAATCATGGCATCCATGGACCTTACATTGGTAGGCAAGTTTTTCTCCTTCCGTCCTAATATTGAGATGGTCAGGAAATGGGTTTTGTCTAGGTGGAAAATTAAAGGTAGTGTTTTGATCACTGTTATGACAAGAGGCTTATTCCTATTTAGATTTACGAATAGGGAGGATATGATAGCTATTATTGTTGGAGGACCATGGTTGTATGGTCCACATTCTCTTGCTTGGTGTTCATGGAAACTAGGATTTGATCCCAACTCAGACCTCAGTAAGTCTACTCTTGCTTGGTTTAGATTGCCAGGGTTCCCATTGGAATTCTAGGATGAATTTTTTTTACAGCTATTGGCAATTCTATTAGACAATATGTCACTGTATATCATACAACTAGAACACATTCCAAATGTGTGTATGCTTGATTGTGTGTCAATGTTGAGATTAATCAGACCCTCCCTATGTCTATAGAGCTAAACTCTAAATATGGGACTTGGACTCAGCTGATCATATATGAAAATGCTACCACTTTCTGTCAAATATGTAAAAAAAAAGGGACATATAATGACACAATTCAAGGTGAATCAAATGGGAAGGAAAGATGATTCCCTGATTGAAGGAGAAGACCAGTCTCATAATCCAAAATATTTTGGCAATCAGGGAACGGGGGGTAATACAGAAAACCCTGACAATACCGAAAAGGTAAGGGATAAGGATGGCAAGGAGGATGTCTCTAGTAATGGGGGAAAATCTATCCTAGAGGAAAATAACAAGAAGGTATCAGATAATGATAGTCAGAAGGCTATAATAGACATAGTTAACCCTTTAGATCAATAGACTAATATGTCTGAGGAAGGAGAAATAGGTGTCCAATTGATAGAGGAGGATAATGCAAAAGGCAAAGTTTCAAGAGTTGGATAGATAAAATTAACTCCAAAAATATTAATTACTAAAGGAGAAGCATCCATACAGTTAAACACAGATATTTTCCATGCTCTAGAAGTCAGAGACCAAGTAGGCAATTTTTCAGCAACAGGTGAAATAGGACAAAATGGTAGTAGCAATGAATAGGATGAATGGGTTACCCCAAAGAAAAAGAACTAAAAAGGTAAAAAAATTGTAGATGTTGGCACCAATCCCAAATAAGGGAGACCAACCCTAAGAGAAACAAGATAAAGAGAGATTGCCAGTGGTAAACAAAAAACACTAGAGACCCATCCCCTCAAATCCTCTAAATGAAAATTTTATCTTGGAACATGAGGGGCTTTAATAGTCCTTCAAAATAGTTTGAGGTTAAATACTGCATTTTAGATAATAAATTAGATATTTTATTACTCCAAGAAGTTAAGATGAATGAGGAGAGTTTTAAGAAAATTGATGACTACATATGGCCTAAGGCTACTTTTTTGCATCATTCTAGCTAAAGGGGCTTCAGGTGGGATTGTAACTATGTGGAATAGTGATAAAATTTAGGGATCTCTTATGGATTATAATAGAGCATTTATTGATTATCAAATTCTCTTTTCACTCTTTGAACTGGTCGTTGATCAATGTCTACGACCTGAATAACAGAGCATTGAGGCAAAATTTATGGATAGACTTGAGCAGTCTCAGGGTTAACTCCCAAAACACTAGATGGATGCTAGCTGGAGATTTTAAAACTCCACTATACCCTTCTAAAAAATAGGGTGGGATTGTTGATTACTTGGATAGTATGTTTGACTTTGCTGAATTTATAAATGATTGGGGACTATTGGATATCAAATTGCAAAATCAAAATTTTACCTAGTCTAATAGAAGAAGAGGAGATCAAATGATTCAATTTAAGTTAGATAGATTTCTTATCTTGAGTAACTAGACTAATTATCATAATATGCATGTGTAGGCTTTTCTTAGAACCATGTATGATCATTACTTAATCTTCCTTAGTTGGAGAGATCAGGGACAACATGGTCTTTTCCCATTCCATTTTTAAGCCATGTGGATCAAACACAAAGACTTTAGACAAATGGTGGCCCAATGGTGGAAAATTCCTATTCAAGGCAATCCTATGTTTAGAATAGTCAAAAAAATATAGCATATCAAACAAGAAGTTCATGGATGGAATAGATACAGCTTTGGTCAGGTCTTCTAGTAGAAGAAAAACATAGTAGGAAAACTCGTAGATATTCAGCAGCAGATGGCTCAAGGTGACGATTCAGAAGCCACTTATAAAGAAGAGAATGCCATGTCTTTTGAATGGAAGAATCTTATGGAAAGAGAAGAGGTTTTTTGGAAATATAAATCTCGTGTTCAGTGGCTTAAAGAGGGGGATAGGAACACTGCCTTCTTTCATCTCTCAGCTATGAAACAAAAGAATGCCAAATCCATAACAAAGCTATGTTTGGATAATGGCAACATTATAATCAAAGATAATGAGATAGGGGAACAAGCTAAGGTTTTATTTCAGAATCTGCTCACTGAAGAAATCAATGATGATGGGAATGATAGATCTATGAACCAATTCATTGATAAAATCCCCTATTTGATAACTGAAGAAGATAATTTGGAGATGTTATGGCCTATATCCGAGGAGGAAGTCTATGTTGTTTTATTTTCCATGGGTGCATTCAAAGCTATGGGTCTTGATGGCTTCCCTCCAATATTCTTTCATGAATATTGGGAGATCATGGTAGTAGATCTTACTGTTGTTGTTCATGACTTTTTTAGATTAGGTAAACTTTTGAAATAAGCTAATAATACTTTCATAGTACTTGTTCCTAAAAAGTCACAGCCCACACACCTTACATATTTTAGACCTATTAGTCTATGTAACACTATTTATAAGCTCTGCACTAAAGTGTTGGTTATGAGGATTCAACCTTTATTAGATAAAATTATTTCCCCTGCTCAAAAAGGCTTTGTCTCAGGCCGATAGATTCTTGATGCTATGATCACCACACATGAGACTATTCACTCCATGGACAAGAGCAGAATCCCTAGTATGGCTCTTAAGCTAGATATTTCTAAAGCATATGATAGGGTCTCATGGACTTTTCTGTTCCAATTCATCAAAAAATTTGGGTTTAATGATAAAATGTCTCGCTTGGTATGGAACATTATCTCTTCTACAAATTTTTTGGTTTTGGTAAATGGGGTCCCTAGAGGGTTCTTCTCTTCTTCGAGAGGAATCCACCAGGGGGAACCTCTCTCCCCTTACTTATTCATCATAATGGTAGAGGCATTGGCAAGATACATACAAGCAGATATAGCCTCTAAAAATTTAGTGGGCATCAAACCTGCCTCCTCCCTTTATCCTATGGCAGTGCAATAGTTTGTGGATGATACCATCCTTTTTGGCATCTCCTCAGTGATTGAAGCTAGAATATGGAAGAATATTTTAAATAATTATGCCATAGAGTCTGGGAAAAGCATAAATCTCTAAAAAATCAATGTGTCTTTCTTTAATACTCCTAATGACCTTAAACAAATAATCATTGACATACTTGAATGTGTTGAAGCTGTTCTACCAGCTACCTATCTGGGTCTTCCCCTCACGGTCAAAGAGGTATCTCCTAGTTTTTGGAATGGAATTTTGGAAAGAACTTAGAAGAAACTTCTTGGTTGGAAAGGGAAACTCCTCAGCAGTGCTGGCAAAATGCAGCTTCTTCAGGCCTCTCTTCAAGGGATTCCTACCTACTTCCTATCTCTTTTTAAAATTCTTGCATATTTTGCTGACAAATTGATAAGAAAACTTATACCAAATTGTAGCTAAATGGAAGGTTTTAAACCATATCCCTGATTATAATAACCCCAAAATTCTATAGAGACTAAATACTAAATGGATTCCCCCAAAGCCTAACTGGATGAAACTTAACTTTGATGGGGCCTCCAAGTCTGATGGTAAAGCTAGTGGAGGAGGAATTATAAGAAATGATAAAGGATGGATGATTGTTGTCTATGCTGGTGGAATAGGATTATAGAGCAATAACTATGTTGAAGCAATGGCTCTCTTATGGGGGTTAAAATTGGCTATATCCCTAGGAATAAGGAACTTGAATATATAGGGAGACTCGAAAATGGTCATCGATGCAGTTAATAAAGCATTGAATGTGGGAATTAAGCTAAAATATATCATTAGGGATATCCAATTTATTTTGAAATTTTTTTCCAGAGTGGATATTTCACATATTTACAGAGAGGGAAATAGTGTTGCTAATGCTTGTGCCAATCTTGGTCAGCAATTTTTAGATTGGCGGTGTTGGTGCCAAGTTGCTAATATTTCCTTAAACATTATGGATATTATTCAAAAGGAGATGACTTGTCAAGGATGCTTCAAACTTATGAGAAGGATAGTTCTCATAGGTAGTCCATTTGGATGGGGCCATCATGGATCTCAGAACTTGATAACTATTTTACTCTTTTGATAATCATTCATGACTTATTGTATCAAGATGTTAAGGCACACGAGTCTCATTATGAAGATCACTAGGAAATGATTTCCAAGCATGGGAGGAGAAAATGTCATCTCTGTATGGTATTTCAAATTATGAGCCATCACATTATCATTATGCATAATCAGGAGCAAGGGTTTGTAACCACTTCAAAGTTGAAGGTTAAAATTAGGAACTCTACGGGTTTGGTCTGTAAATCCAAAATGGGAGGAGATCAAATTCAAATAGAACTAGTCTCCTACTATGAGTTCAAAGATAATCCACTGGTTTGACATTATTTTAAAGAAGGGGGGATTAGCCCATACCTGGAAAATCTCAATGGGTTCGATGAAAACTTGTCTGAGCAATTTGCGAGGTCTTGGTTAAATAGGCAGGCACTGTTGGCAGAATCAGTTTCGAGATTTATGAAAAGGTGATTGCTATGGCCATAGGAATGTCCATGTAGGGGATAAAGATACAAATTAAACCAGAAATTATGGATCTCTCAAGCCATAAAATATTCTTGGGAGAAGGTAAAGAACTCATTCCTTACCAAGGAGGATTCGAGCATGCTAAACTACTTGAGCCATGAGATGGAGTGTGTTTCATCCTCATAAAGTACTTCACACTTGAAGGATGATTTACCAGGTTCTATAATTACCATCTCCCCCTTTTAAATCACTTTAGGCATAATGTTTTCATCAGTTTTCCTTTTTACCTACTCTCCTCTCTAGAACATTCTATCCTTAAGGTGAGAGCAAAAATGTCTAAAAAACTAGATATGAATCCTATCCCCCTACACTAGGGTCTCATTTTCTGTTTGTATAATTTTCACCAAGCCCTTGAGCCATCCAAGACTATCAGAATTGATAGTGGGGATATTTATTCTAATCCTTTGTTTGGTGATGCTATTGATGAGTCCTATTTTTCCCCTGTTCCTACTAAAACTAAAGAATTCTCCTTCTCTACTCCAGAGGAGACCCCTGTTGACAACCCTAGCTACTTTGCGAGCAAGAAGGGAAAGAAGAGGAATGTTGATGTGAAGGAAGAGAATATTGGGGGGACCACTGTGGGGACCCATAAAAATCTTGGTAGGACCACGGGGGGTCAAGGTGGTAAATCTTATATGTCTTCTAAGATTAATAAGGAGGGCTTCTCCTCTAGAGTTCAAAGGTTAGGGTGAATTGCTGGTAAACCTGCTCTTAAGGCCAGGCTTATTGATGATTCAGAGAGTGCCTCAGAGGAAGCCATGTAGGAGGAAGAGTCTAAGGAATTGGAAGTCCAATAAAATTTTGAGGATACTGAAGGGAAGTAGGAGACTAGGGAATTTGAGGCTACTGAGGAGGATGGTGCTAACATTACAAAAACTACTAAAAAGGGGGGGAAATGTATGTAGAGGAAGTTGACAAGGAAATCAAGAATGATATTGGTTTGAAATCTAAAATTGATGCCCTAAAGGATCATATTCAGAAGCTGGAGCAGAACTTCACCACTGGGCTCCAGAATTCTATTCTCTTGAACATGTCTATGCTAAAAGAAATGGGTAATACTGGGCTTGTTGTCAATGCAGAGAATACTGAGAAACTAAATGATCTTCTCAAATAAATGGTTATGTAAGGAGAGACCTCTCTGACTCTCATCTTTTCATCTCTTATTTATTTTGTTTTTTGTGTCGGTCGGTACTCTGCTAGTGTTGTCTCTTCTCAGAAGGCATATTTTGTTTGATTGCCTTCTTGTCTTCTTTGCTCTATAAGGGTTTAGCCCCTAGTCTGCCACCTTAATTTATAAAAAAAAGGCTTGTGAATCCATTCCTAGAGCTTATGATCTTCAAATAAGTCAAGATATTACTAGAAGCTAGAATTATGTTTTCCATTAGGCACTCTACATGGGTGGCTAATCTGGTGCCAGTCAAAAAGAAGAATGGTGAAATTAGACTTTGTAATGAGTTTATAAAGTTGAATAAAGCATCTAAAAAGGATAATTATTCTCTTCCCTCTCTTGACCAGGTGATACAAATTATTTTAGGTTCAACCATGATGTGTTTTCTTGATGGGTTTTTAGGCTACAATTAGGTGTTGGTAGATAAGGAAGATAAAATGAAGACATATTTCACAACTATGTGGGACACCTTTTCCTATAAAGGAATTCCTTTTGGGATAATAAATTTAGGATCTACTTTTAAAAGGGCCATCAACCATGCTTTCTAAGGACTAATTGGTAAGTGTATCATTATATACATGGATGATCTAATCATTTTTTCTAAAAATAGGGAAGATCACTTTATGCATTTACAAGTATTTGAGAGCTATAGAAGGTATGGAATCTCCCTTAACCATAAGAAAATCATCTTTTGTGTTACTGAAAGCAAATTTTTAAGCCACATTTTAACTAAATATGGGATCTCCATAGATCCTAAAAGTGTGGAAGTTATATATAAGATAGAGCCTCCAAATAGTAGAAAAGAGTTAAAATCATTCTTTGGTAAAATAAATTTTGTAAGAAAATCCATTTTTATTTTTGTAAAAAATTTCAAACCATTGAATGATATGCTGAAGAAAGATTGTAAGGTCACTTGGAATGAGGAATCCAAGAAGGCATTCAATGACATCAAAGAAGTAATTATCCATGCTCTAGCCTTGATAAGTCTTAACTTTTCAAAGGAATTTTATCTATATTCTTTTGAATCTCACCATAGTATGGCTATAGTTTTAACTCAGAAGATTGATGGGTGTGATCACCCAATAGATTTCATGAGTACTAACTTTAAAACTTCTAAAGTTAAATTATTCATTGATTGATAAACAAGCATGTGCATTACTTAAAGTAGTGAAGAAATTTAGGCACTATATCCTTAGAAATAAGGTGCATGTTATTTTACCTTACCCTACCAAAAATATTATGTTGAGTCAGAATGAAATTGGAGAACATAGAGGTAAATAGATATTAGTTGTAAAAAAATATGACATAAAAATGAAAATTACAAAACTAGTAAGATGCTAAGGCTTAATCCAAATCATTGCTAATACCAGCCCTACGCTAAGTATCATACAAGTTGACCAGAAAACAAATTCAATCTAGTGAATGGTATGCTTCCATCATCCACTTGATAATTAATGGTATTTGTCCTACAAGACTAACTAGGGAGTAAAAGAAGGAGCTAAGCCTTAAGGTAGCTCACTATCTGATCAAAGAGGGGGCTTTATAGAGAAATAAATTTGAAGGTGTTTACCTAAGATGTGTCTCAAAAGATTAATCTACCCATATCATGATCACATTCCATGAGAAGTTAGGTAGTGGACATCCATCTAGGAGAACCACAACTCACAAGATCCTTAAAACTAGATACTATTCACCAACTATTTTAAAAGATGCTCATAAGCATGTAAGGGAATGTCATTCATGCTAGATATTCAACACAAAGGAGCCAAAGGCAATAATGCCTTTACAACAAATCATGATTTATGCACCCTTTGCACAATGGGGGTTGGACTTTATAGGGATGATCAACCCTAATTCATCAAAAGGTCATAAGTATGTCCTAATTTCCATAGATTATTGCACAAGGTGGGCTGAAGCTATAACCACCAAACAATGTAGGACTGAGGAAGTGATCAGTTTCTTGGAGGAGAATATATGTAATAGATTTGGAACTCTAGTATTTTTGTTGTGCGATAATGGATCTACATTTATATATATAGAGATGACATAATGGGCATATGATAATGGTATTTGTCATAAGTTTTCATCCAACCATTATCCTCAAGGAAATGGAGTGTCTGAATCTATAAACATGAACTTAATGAAGGCAATCAAGAAATATGTTATAGACAAACCTAGGACTTGGCATAATAATCTCTAGTATTCCCTATGGGTAGATAGGATAAGGATCAATCAAGACTTAAAGGCATCACCTTTTCTATTGGTGTATGGTTAAGAGCCTATCTTCCCTATCACTCTCAAGTTGCCCACATATAAATTCATGCAATAATATATGGAAGAAGGCCAAGAGCTTACAAATTCAAGATTACTAGGTATCATCCAAATGGAAGATGCATTGGAAGAAGATTTTTCTAACTTTAGTACTCACCAAACCATAAGTGAAGAGGTGTTTTGACAAAAGGTCAAAGGTGAAGGTGTTTATAAAGGGAGACATGGTCCTCCTTTAGAACCAAGCATCTGAGCCAAAGGGTAAGCATGGTAAATTCACACCCCTATAGATTGACCCTTATAAAATTTCAAAGACACTTGGAAATAATACCCTCAAGATAAGAGACCTTCAAGGATAAGAATTCACATTACCCACTAATGGGAAATATCCCAAGCATTACTTTGTTGTTGCTCCACTAGGTGTCTTCATGGAATAAACCTGTAAGATTGGTTAGAGCTAGTGTAAGTAGGTTAGTTAATTTCCTTCTATTTTTTCATTCTTGTCCCTGGTTTGTACATAAGCATTTATATATTTTTTTACTTCCCTTTTTCTTCTAGTTGTGTTTGCTTTTGTTGTGTGTTTGTTTTATTGTTTTGTTTCTTGATTCCAATAAGTCCTTTGGATAACCCTCCACTCAAAGACCATTCACTTTGCTTAAGACTCTTGAAGTTCATAAATGTAGGTCTACACCTCATGTACATGCTAACCATGTATTTGAAATAGGAGCTTGCTATTCTAATTTAGAGGAACTAGCAAAGACTGATGAATAGGTTAATTGTTTTATGAGAATTAGATCATTTTTCTTATTTAAACTTGGTCTTAAGAGGAGTTTCACATGTGAAATGAAAGCTTGAGCTATTAGGGCATAGTTATGTTTACACTTAATAAAAATCCTTGTCTAGGATAAAGGTAATATTCATAGGTGATTACCTAAAGATCAAACACTTGACCAAATCCTTCAACCTGGCTACCCTCGTTCCCAACCTTATTGAAAGCATAAAAGATCTAAAAAATACAAAATTAAGAATTCAATTCAAAATCAAAATATTTTCAAGCATAGGTGATTTTGGTAATCTCCATTAGGGCTATGGATGATTTTCTAGTAGTGGATCAAGGCCATGAGTAAAACCAAAGGCATCTTTATCAGGGCTATAGATGATTATCTGGTAGCAAAGCAATGCCCAAACCTTCCCTAAACTAGAAGCATAGTCCTTAATGGATATCTAAATATTCTATAAGTTAATGTTAATGATTAAAGGCATAGAACTTGGAAGTTGTCCCATGAATCCTATGGAAAATAGTAAGTGGAATCAAAGCACACACATAACATGGCTATGTCTTAATGTTTGACCCTAATTTTTCATTTGCAAAGCTTATTTCAAGCATGAATTGATCTTGGTGATGACATAGATCAAGTAAAATAGGTAATCTAGTTACTTGTCCAAACTAGATCCTTTGAGTTCTAATATATTACTATGTTTCTCCCATAAGTCTCCATTTTTTGAGGTCAACATACCCCATTTTTTTGAAAATTGGGACCCTTGAGATATTTTAAACCATAGTACTGAGATCTTTATGTTCTACTCTTTATTATGGTTTGAAGATAATCCATGCCCAATGAAATTGGCCCATTTGTTTATGGTCTTGATTTAAGGTTACTTAATGTTACTAACAATTTCTCTTCATGTGATAAGTTACAGGTTTCATGGAGCCCTTATGAATGGATCATGCTTGGATCTTCAAAGTTTATCTTCATTCAAGCTTTTACTTGCCTTGGGTCTGTGAAAATTTGGGATAGGATTCATGTTCTAAAGACTCACTTTCAGAAAACCCTAGCTTAAGTCCTTGATTCAAATATTGGTAGGAATGCTTTTGGTGGGAATATTTTAAATTTCCCTTTGACTTAAGCCTAATTTTATGATAAGTATTGTTGTGTTTTGTAACATGACCAATCCCTAGCATAAAATCATGCTCGGTCCCCTTTCAATATTTCCCCCCTTGTTTATTTCCTTTATTTCTAACCAAGTCTAACTTTCTTATTGGTATGGTCCTTTTAATTTTTCTAGCATGGTCCCCTTTGTTACCTATTTAGCCTAAAGTCTCAATTCTAAGGTCCCGTTCATGTTCATCAACATGAACAAGACCTTAGCCTTAATTCTTTATCCTAAGTTTCTATCTACCTAAGTCCTAACTTAAATACCTCACTTCTTTATAGATATGATGGCCTGTACTTTATCGTGATGGGATAATATGATGGAATGAGGAAAACCCAATGAACTTGAGTCTTTGGTCCTTTGAACCAATCATGAACGAGCATTTGGATTATGATCAATGGCTCTAACCTTATCAAGATTGAGGATCCACTGGATTGAATGTAATGATGAAAATTCAAAAGGCCTAAGAAGCCCCATGGAGCTGTCACATGGGGCTCCCACATATGAAGCTTTAATTGATATCTGATATATATTTTTTTATAAAAAGTGAAACAAATTGTATAATTTTAATTTATATTAAACTCTATGACCACAAATATATTTAGTGTAAATCCCATTCTAAAATTATTATGTTAGGATTCAAGAATTAAACAATAATTTTCTATTAATTATTATATTTTTAACATATAAATACCTATAAAAGTTTTAAATATACATAATACTTTACAGTGGAATAATTCAACATACTATCTCTATATATAATAAATATTAAATTATGATTAGTGTGTTTTTGTGATATTCAACCTCACAAACTAAATCAATATATTGGTGACATTATTGAAATAAGGTCTTAATTATATTAATTGAGTTATCAAGACAACAAAAGGATGAAAGCTTTATAGTATGGTTACAATGAGAACATATACATTTGATTAGTGTGGACTACCTATGCAAGTGCTTAAAGACCTTGAGACATTTAATAGACATACATCAAAAATGATTCATTTTTAAAAGGGAGACATGAATATCCATGAAATCAAGATACTAAACATAGTTTATATGGTAGCATGATTTCATGGATATTTCTTAGTGATAGTTTAATGTTGTCATGAAATGTGAAGAAAAATAATGGGAATCCACCCATTATCAAATATTTGGAAAATAGTAATTCAATATTGAAAATGGGAACTACACGTAGTCTCAGTTACCAATGCATAAAATAAAACTTTGTGGATATGCAATAAACCTAAAAAATGGGCCTAGGTGAATAATAATATGGAGAGATAATGGCAGACCATGAGAACATGTGACCACCCATTTTTAAACCTAAAAAAGATAGTCCTAAAGATGAATGTAAAAAATACACATGTGCAGTGGTCATTAGGTCCACATTATTCATGGCGTGGTCATGAGTTAACAATGTATTTTAGAATTGGAAGCCACCCATTCTAGGGTATATGCATTAATGCATCACACCTACTACATCACCCTACTTTTTTGTTCATTTAATGAATGAAAGGTGCCCACCAATCAGATATTCTCATAATTTATTATACAATAGTTTTATCTATCTATTTACTTGTGGCCTTAGTGTATTTTGAGAATTTTGACCATATTTATGTCTTAATCATGTATCCTCATAGTCACCTAGTCACCTAGTTACAAAGTATACCTTCTGTGTTAAATTCATCTTTTTTGGGCTCTGTAGATGCATTTATTTCATTTTTTTTAATTTATCTTCAAACCTGTCATGGCCATGTAGTGAGCTAATTTGAAGTATTTTTTTTATGGATATAAGTCTTTGTCATATTTTTCTTTTATCACATTCATTCAAAGTGAAACATGCATTAGTTTTTTATTATCTCACAATCATAAAGTGCCTCAAAACTTTTAAATGGATTTATTCATTTTCTATGGATCTATCAAATATTTTGAATTTGTTTTAAATTATGATTTATTTTTTTTATCATGTGTTTGAAAATGGGTGGCCACCCATTCTCAATTATAAACAATAACCTATCACACCTATTGTATCACACTTCTATTTTATTTATTGTGAATTAATGGGAAATATCTCATGATGGTCACATACAATCTAAAGTGTGAATGAAAGTGCTTAAGTCAAAATTCTCCCATATTAAAAATTATACAATGATATTAACCTTAGATATTAAAAAAACCCTTATCCAAAATTTAAAATATATGAAGAATGACCAACCAACCATTCTCAAAAAACTTGAAAATGAATATTTTAAGACTGAAACTAAGAACTACATGTAGCCTAAATTCTCGTTGTATAAATAAAAGCATTATGGATATGTAGGAAACCCAATAGATGGGTCCAAGAAAATAAGAACATGGAGAGATAATGGTGGACCATGAGAATGGTCAGTTTCCCATTGTTTTTATTAAAAAATGATAGTATCAAAAAATGGTCATAAATATTCATTTTTATTATTATTTAAAGATTCAAATGTGTCCACATAATTAATAGGGTGAGTTTGGGATCATGTACCCCATGGAGTATTAGATTAATGAAGTATCACTCAAGTGACAGTATTCATTGTGTAACTATGTTACTCCATGTTAAAATATTCAAAATACAACCTAGAATATAAATTCAAAGGGGACTCTCTAGAGACATTAACTTGTGCATTTCATTTTAGACTATGGTTGGGTCCATTTGCCTTAAGTATGTCTATGCCTCATAGGGAATAAAGTTAAAAATGTTTGAATTAAGATATATGAAGGTGGAACATGAGAATCGATAGTAACCCATTCTAAAAGGTTAGTTTTTAATTCTTTTAAAATGGACAATTGTCATTTTGTTACCTTAAAAAGATTTTCTCAAAGATAAATGTCACAAAAACTCATAATAATATTTTTGAGTGAAGGGACCATACAAACAAGATACTCCCATTCTCAAGTGTGGTAATTATTTTGAATATGATTTTTAAAATAGGTGACTGTTCATTGTCATGTATACTAAATATCAATAATAGATTAAATCCAACAGTCATACATATAAAAAAAATCTTAGATTAGTAGAATCCCATGATTAGATTATTACAATACAAATTAGATCAAACTAATTTTTATGGTTATCATGCTTCATATTTATTATAAGGGATTATTATAGTTAAATATATTTTCTTTTAAGGGATTGTGATTTAGCAAACCCTTATCTAAAGTTAAAGAGAAGAATATAAATTTAATATTATAAAAAAACTAAACTAATTATAATATATCTACTTTAGATACTTAATCTTATATATATAAGATTACAATAAATATATATTAAATAATAATATCAAAATGGACATTATAATAAAATTTTATTGAAGTTTTATAATTAAAAAATATAAAATAAAGTAACCAAACTATGTTTTGAAATGATTTAAAAAAAACATGATACAATAAACACAATTTAAAATTACATTGAATGGGATAAAGTCAAGGACTAAAGGTTGTTATTCCCCTACAAGATTTAAAATAAAAGCTTTTAAATTTTGTATGTTTGGTGATTGAAGTGGGAAAAAATCCTAAGTATAAAATCAAATCAAATTCTAAGAATTATTTTTCCATAAAATTATAGTTTTAGAAAGAAAATATCTAGGATTTGAAATAAAATATTGAAATTAAGAAAGGAATGAAAAGGAAACTTCTAAAACTTTTCTAATAGCACAAAACAAGTAATTAACCTATATGTCATTTCCTTATGAGAAAAATAAACAATTTTATTTATATTGACTTTGTGATGAAGGTTTTAATATTGGTAAAGGTGGATTTTTAAGAAGGGACCTAACCCTATACAATAACTAGAAAGTTAGGTCTAGAGACCAATATTAACAATAAGCCTAACATAAAAGAGAAAAGTAACATTAAAAAAAAAAACATAGCTCAAAATCAATAAAGAGATAGAAAGGGAAACACACAACCAGGACTATGACCTTGCATATTCAGTTGTCTGACTAACCTTTATTAGTGATCTCCTTGTAAAATTTATATATTGTATCGTCCTCTTCCCCGACATTGGATTTCATCTTATTTTCAGTCCTAGATATATCTAAGTCATCTCTCTTTCTATTTGATAACAATTTGAGCATCTGCATACTTTTAAAACTTTTCATAACTATAGTCCAACTATAGTCCATCAGTGTGTTAATGTTTTTATTAAGTTTTTCAATTGCTTTCTCCTATCTATTAAATTATTGCTTTCATATTTTGGAACTTAGTGCTTATCTCTAAGAGGTTTGATTTAGTGTAGTATATCCCATAAATTTAAGTTAGTCTATTTACCTCTTATTTTAATATCTTTTAGTCATTTAGGAACCAACAGAGAATCAATGTTTATAACTCCACTTCATCCTCAACTTTGTTGAATATATTCTGGTATTTTAGTTCCTCCATGGCCTCATTAAACTGCCTTGGAATGTTGATTTCCTGATTTTGGAGATTAGTGTTCCTTTTGTCCTCTTTTGGGGCTTTCTCTTGGGTGTTTATTTCATTGGATTTCTATTTTAGCATATGAAGACTCTTATCAACCTCTTCTAGATTAATCCTTTCTTTTGCCTCCTTTGGATTGTTATTTAGGTGGTAATCCTCATGACATATTTCATTATTAGTATTGACTTTTTTTATTTTTGGTGACCTTATCTTTTTTCTCTACCATTGGGAGGAAGTTGGAGTCCTTGTCATTATTGTAAGAGTTAATGAAAATCAACTTCTGATTAGTCAAGTTTTTTTGCTTAGGTTTAGTGGCACTTCTTAGAGCTATTTTGATGGAAGGAAAAAATATTTTATTCTCCTTTTTCATTATGATAGGGGTGTGGGGGTTTGAGGCTTTGAATAATTTTTAAATTAAAAATATTAAAGCTTGGTGTATGTGTTCTTTATTCTTCCTTGTCTCAACTTCAAGGATTGAGATTTCAATGGAATGAACGATATGAAAGGGCAAATTGAGTGGGATGGCATAAAATAAATAGTTCAAAAAGATTAAATGAAAAAGTCAAAGAAGATAAAATATACCATCTAGGGTAACATACCTCATAATCTATCTAGCTACCTTATCAAAAGGTTTAGGAAGGTACTTCCTTAGGAAAACCCTAATACACTTAGGTAGAACTTCATTATCAATCATAAATTTGGATTTTTCATCTTTGTAATCCCTATTATATTTGGTGTATATGAATTCTTCCACTTTGAGCTTAGAGACTTGGGTGATGAGACCTTCGTTGATTTTAACAGAGGTGTTGATTAAGATAAATCTATCATTCCATTTATCTTTAAACTTTTTTGACATATGTTTGTCATAGCCATCAATGTTATTGATTAATTTAGTTAGTCCTATAATTTTGATAATTTCCCATACCTCTATATCTTTTTTGAGGTTGTCTATAGTCATGGGTTCAATTTTATTCAAATCTCCTCCCATCTTGTTGTGATTATTAATCTAGCAATAAATGAGGGTGCCTATCAATAATATAAAAGTATTATTTCCCTTTTTTATCCTAGGGCTTATTCTCAATGCTTATCCTAGACTCCCATGTGAGAGAATTATCATCATTATTGGTGTGGTTTTCATTCATAATTTTTATTTATGTGGAGAAGCCTAGGTATTTTCCATCATTGATGTAATCCAAGCCTATCTTTGTTAATGATTGCATAAAAACTATTGGGTGGCTCCTCTTCCTTTTCCCACACTTTGAATTGAGCCATCGTCACTCCCCTATTGTTGAAGTAGTACATGCTTTATTTCATTCATTGTATGTATGTTAGAATATGGCCACCTAAAAACTCTCAGTTGTGTCAATGCTTTCATCTATGATGTTGTAAATTGACCATCTAGTTTTTTTTATTTTGTTTAGGTAGTTTATAATGTTTAGAGAGTCTCCTTCCACCAAAATCTTGTTGATGTCAAGTTACTTGGAAAATTTTATGCCCCATAGTGTCGTAAGAGCTTTTTCCATATGAATTTTTTGGTGACCCATGGTTCCTTCAAAGGCAACTAGTGTATAACCTTTATCATTCCTCAAAATACCCCCTCTACCTGACATACCTAAGTTTCCATTAGATGACCTATCAAAATATATCTTTATCTATCTAGGATTGGGAGGTTTTCATTTGACTCCTTTCAGGGTCGATTAGTTGAAAGAATTTGTCAATTTTTAACAATGTATTCCTCTTGATTAGATAGTTGTTGGTTTGTATCTAATGTTATGACCTTCATATTCTTTGTTATTTAATTAATTTTTTTTAAAGTAACTCTGCTACAATATTTTTCATTTCTCTAAATATCCTATCATTTATTTCTTTCCATAATCCCCATAGTATATGAGGGAAAGAAATGATCCAAATTTTTGTACATTCTAGATTAGATAAAGGAGAGTGCAAGTATTCCCATGAGGTACTTAAGGTAGTAAGGTGTGCCTAGTTTATTTTTACTTTATATAGAAGTAACCCCCATAGTTTGAATCTAAAAGGGCATTTAAGAAGGAGGTGTAGAACATCCTATGTGCTTGATTCATAAAGGGAGTATTTGTTAATAATTACCAGTGATTTCTTGTATAAATTATCAAGGGTGAGGATCTTGTTTTGTAGATAGAGCCATAAGAAAATATTTGTTTTTGAAATTAGATATTTGTCCCACTCTTTTGACTAAGGAATTACTTATTGAGTTTGGGGGACAATTTGGTTGTAGCTAGAGTACACCTCATATTCTCCACTATGTCAAGGATTTCAAGATATCTCTTATTATTTGTATAAATTGGTTATATGGATACTTTAAGAAAAAATTTAGGTCTAAGATAACTATTCCATTTTCATTTCCTGTATTTTCAATTTTAATTTTTTCCTATTTTCTTCTACCATTTTGAATCTGTATGTAATCAACCACCATCACACCATAATGAAATTAGATTTGATCTCCAATCTAATTCCATGGTTCTAGATTATTAAATGGATAATTTAGAATATATGTATCCTCCTAAAATATGATATTGGTACCATTTCATATTTTCCATTTTTTTGGTTGATAATTCCCTGTTGTTGACAAAGAATTTCCATATGGAGGACCCATTGGCCAAATTATTATCACTTAGGAGAGCAATAATGGGCCTATTCTCCATGTAATTAGTTATTAATATGGTTGTCCAAGTGTAGGATTATTTTATTAATCTCCATCACATATTCACCACAAGGGAATTATTCACCAAATTCAATTTTATGATTGCCAAGCCACCTTGATGTTTAGGGAGGCTAACTCAATCATAGGCAACTAGATGGATTATTTGTTTGGTTTTAGTTCCCATCCATAGATTTTTTTTATTTTTTAAATTTTTTCAATTTTATCTATGATTATGGATGATATTTTAAAGAGGGATGTGATATAAACCATGAGACTTTAGAGGACAATTTTCACCAACATTAATTTGCTCTCTTCAGACAAGGTAGATCCTTTCCAACCTATGAGTTTTTTTTGGAATATTTATATCAACAGGTTCCGAAGGTGGAAAGGATTTTTTTTAGTGAAGAGAGGAATTCAAAGGTGGTTTGAGGGAAGGTATTTGATTGTGTAACCACAATTATTGTGATTTTATTATGTTTGAACAAAGGGGTGTTGAATAAAATATAACTTTTGTCAAAGTTTAGCTTTTGCTTGGAGACTTCCTTATAGGAAATCAATATTTTATTTAATTGCTTTGCTTATATGATAAAGGAATTGACCAAAGTTATGGTATCATCAAAAAATTATTGATGAATGAAAGGGTGGACACCACTCGCTGATTTAAATCCTTTGATTTTTCCTCTTCTTTGAGATTTAATTAAATTTATACTAAGAGAATCAACATTAAAAATGAATAGGAAGGGGAATAGGAGGCCACCTTACCTAATGCCTCATTTTATACTAAAATAAATTGTAGGATATATATTAACTAGAATAGATAACATGGCCATTGAAATTATGTTAAATATTATTAACCTTATATGTTTATGAAATCTGAACTTGTCCAAAACCAAATCCAAATAATCTTAGTCAACTCTATTGAAGGCCTTACTCTTATCAAGTTTGAAAATAATTATTTTTTATTTGATTATTTCAATTGAATGCATAGTTTCATGGATCACCATGAATACATATTGTATTTATCTTTATCTAACAAATATGCCTTGATTATAAATGATAAGTTTTATCATCATGAGTTGAAGATGAATGCTTAGAAACTTAGAAAATATCTTATAGACAAAATTGCATAAACTAATTGGAAAAATTTATCTTAGTGTTGTGACCCCATTTTTATTAAGGATTATGGCTATGAAAGTGTTATTGAATTCCCTTAGCATTTTAACTAAAGAGAATAATCCATTTATATCTTTGATCAGGTTAGTCTTGATTATTTCTTAAGAGAATTATCTTTGTTTAAAAGAAAAATTGTAGCTTTCACATCATCTTAAGAGATGATTTTCATGATATTATCATTGTATTGAGGATAAATAATCATTGGGAATGTCTAAAAGAAGTCAAGAACATTGGTTCTGTTAACCTCATTATTGGTTGTAAATAGATTTTTGAAGTACATAACAACTTATTATTTTATATAGGAAGGGTCGAAATAAGATGTCCCATACTCATGAGTGATTTTTGTGATCTTGTTATGGTTTCAATGTTTGATGTTGGATAGGTGAAATAACTTTGTGTTATCATCACCTTCCTTTAGCCATGTTGCTCTTGATTTGACTCTCCAGAAAGTTTCTTCACAAGACACAAGATTATGGTAGTCACATAGAATATTTTTTTCTTTTGATATAGATTTTTCACTCATTTAATTGTTATATATTTACTATTATATATATTTAAGGTTAGTATAAAACTTATCATTTATAATCATGATTCTAGATTATAATTGATGAGTTTAATGTAAGATGTTGCCAAAAATGTTATGATTCTAGATTTTGATGTTTTTTTAACATTTTTGATTTTTTGGGCAATTTTGAACATGGCGCTACCTTGAGTGTCAAATATTCAGCATTAATTGAACCTATCATTAATTTCATGGTGTTAGAACCACATGTGCTCAAATATAAAGGGAGTTTTATCTTTTTTTAAAATTTATCCATATTAAGAACAAAAGGGTTATGGTCAGATCTAATGTGGGGTAGTGGGAAAAGACAAAAATATTGAATGAGAATCCATTTGATAGAGATGAGATCTTGATAAATCCTAAATTATATTAAGCTATCTCCATGACATCCATTAGACTAGGTGTATGGTGAACCTCAGAGGTTAAAATCAGTGAGACTATTATGTACTCTAAAGTTTGCTAGATCTTCCATGCTTTCTGTGAAGGAATGAGTGCTGCACTTTTTTCATAGGGATTTAGTGGAGTGTTAAAGTATCCAACTATAATAAAATTGATTTATTTTCAAGTGGATCTAAAATTATTTATCTCATTCAATAATATTTGTAGAGTATAATTAGTATTAAGACCATATACATTAGATAGAATCTAGATATTACTTGAATTTATTTCGATGAAAGAGTGGCTAGATGATGGGAGTTATTTAGAATGGTTTATCCTTCTAACTCTTTGTCATCTCAATAGGTTGTAATTACCCTAAAATCACTTGTTATAATAACAAAGGTTGATTTTTCCCCTTTTCATGCTTTATGTGTTGTTTCTTCTATTGTGTTCGCTTTCATCTTTATCTCTTAGATGGCTAGTATATTAGGAAGGTTATTACTTCAAAGGTCTCTGAGGGTTATTTTATTGTTTATTTGGTTCATTTCCCTAATGAAATATATTATTATTTTAATTACAACATATTATGGTTAATTTATAGAGTCTATCTTGGATTATAGTCTTTTTTCCATCAGACGCTTCCTAGTCAGTGTTTTTAATTCTAGAATTAGTCTTGTTTGGCCTTCCCATTTTGGATGAGTTGTCTATGCTTGGTTGATTTTTGGATTTTTTAGTTTGTGGATATGTGACATATTCTTATTCTATATATTTTATTAGAATTGGTGAGGATATTATTGCTTTGATTCTATGAAGTGTATCTAAATTAATTTGATATCCTTTAGCTTTTTATGATTGCCCATTTTGAATCTAATTGGTTCTTTCATCTTGTTTCAATTTTTCATGAACAATTTTTATATTTGGGGATTTTTTGTCTTCTAATTAATCTATTTAAAATTGTTAGAGATAGTGGAGTTGATTCCTAATAATGGGAGGATCCTGAAAAATAAAAGGAGATATGATTTCTAAAAATATTCTTACCTCAGTCACCATAGCAAATTCCTCTATTGTTTCTTCTACTTCTCTATTTTTTATTCTTCTAGAAATGATGGGTGTCCCTCTTACATTTATTGATTATCCTACTTGTTTTTTATCTTTAAGTCTAGGGATATTTTCTTCATAGATGTTTCCCTTTTTGACAAAAATAGGGTAGTCTCTGGTGGAGTGTCTTGGTTTTCTTCATCCCTCTCATTTTAGAGAAAAGTGTTCATATTAAATTTTTTGGACCCATTACCCACTTTATGAGTCTATAAAAATGGACATGGGTAGATCTTGATCCATGTGGGAATTGACATAGAATCTCACATGAATCATATGGGTTATTATTTGTGGCTGAGTTAAAGGCTATTAAGTATCCTGTGGTTTTAATAATGCTGATGAATACATCTTCATCCTAAAATTCTAATGGGATCCCTAGGAGTATAATATATATGGGCATCAAATTTATTTTTGTTTACTTAGGGTCAAATCCCACTTTCCATTTTTTAAGGAACCATCCAAATTTTCCAAAAAACTAGGGTATGTATGTAGATGAGTTGTACATACTTGATAATAACTTCATAAATGGAGAAGTTTGGATAATAAAAACACTTAAACTTGGTTTGAAGCAAGAAACATTGCATGAATATTGAAAAATAATTAAAGACAAAAAAATCACAAGGGTAAACAATTTAGAATATTTGAAATTAAGATTTCAAGAAGCCTTAGTTGTGATGGGATTCACCGAATCCAATGTTTTTGGAAAACTTGACATTCATGAAACTCACTTTGGTTAGATTTATGAATATTTGGGTGGTCAAATGGAGATAGAAAACATCAAAATAAAAAACAACATTGTCAAAGCAAGATATGGATGTCTTGGAATTGTGTATTTCAAAGTTTATAAATAATATTTAGGAGAGGGATATAAGGACACATATGATTTTACATGCCAATGTTAAAAATCATTTTGAATTAAATATAGCAATGGAAAGACTACAAGAACTATTATTCCCCTTAGTATAAATATTATCATTTTTTATTTATACAATCTTGTGATGAGCATTACTTAGATTGACATTATAGAACTACTCTCATGTATTGGATCTAGCACAATGATTTACATTTTCATATTTCTTGTTCTTGTTCTTGAAGATTCATTATTTCAAATTTTTTAAGAATCTACATGTAAAATGTGAAAAATATGAATGAAATCATTTCTAAATTATGTTTCAAGGACTATTAGTGATTTTTGGCACATATAGTATCCACAGTTAAAATTACATTGTCGTCAAAGAGGAAAACATAGAAATTGATTGGTTACATAGAGAGCCTTTGAATATTAGGTGTCTAATAGATATTGGGATTTTATTACCAGACTAACCTTTCAAGTTTTAAATATTTGTAAAGTTTTTATCATATGATTGTAAGATACAATACAAAATCATCTCCTATTCTAATACTTCATGTAAATGCAAATATAGTTTAAGTATCCATAAATTTAAACATTTTTTTTAAATAAGCATATATGAAAATATAAAGTAGGAAATGATGTTGAAAAATTATTTAAAATATCTCATGCAAAGTCTAGGTGAGTATTTAGTTTTATAATCTAGTAAATGTTAAAAATTTATGCATCATATAGTTAAATTCAACATTATGTATGAAATATACTCAAATTATTTGTCTAAAATGGGTTTTGTACATTTATACAATGGTTTGATTATATTTGTGTGAATGTGTCTTAATTTGGAGTTATAAACTAAGGATTTTTAGGTATTATTATTCACATTTGAGTTATTCAACTAAAAAATCTCTTACTAAGTGCCAGTTGAGCTAAAGGGGAAAATTAATGCACTGATAAGTCCACCCAAAGGTAAGTATCTCTATCCCTACTATCTTTCATTTATTTACTTAGTGGGTTGATATGATTTTATTATTATTTTAGTATATATGTTGTTTATCCTTGCTTATTCTCCTAATTATATCAAATAAATTGCTATATATAGGGTTTCTTAGGATTTCATTATCACCTTAGGTTGTATAGACACCAATTGGTTGACATTTACACCATCTATCTTCTTATAAATTTATTATTTGTAGTTATCTTAGATTTAGGCTACCCTTATTCATCAGTTCCTTGCATGAAATATCCTTATTATATCATTGATACACCCATTTATAATCATTTTTTATAATAATTTATCTATATTCAGCCCTACAAGAGCTATACCTCATGTCATAGGTTTAGGCTTTGGAATCTTATCCTCTTGAAATTGTTGGGATAATTTATGATCCAAAGTTATCTTTGTATTAGTTTGTTTTATGTAATAATGTTTTTTAGCTATTAGGTAGTTTTTACCTATTAGTTATTTTATCAACCAACTCATGTTTTCATAAATATTTTTAAAGTTTCCTTGTACACAAATAAATTTAAGTTTTGATTTGCACTGAACATATTTTCTTTACTTTATTCCTCCATATCTGAGATAACAGTGGTATTGGAGCCACATAGGAGATAGAGGATTGAAGTGTTTAGCCCTTGAGTTTGAAAATTATGAAGCCAACATCATAGAATCAATGTGTTGAATGGCATTTTGAGTAATGATATACAATTTTTAAATGTAGAGACACAACCACCATGCAAGTTTTGTTATACAAGTGTGCATCTTCTAGAAAACTATGAAGAAGGGAAAATGTGTAACATATATATGGTATATTAATAGAAGCACAGTGAAGAGTTTTAGTATGCCATAAATTTTAAATTTTGCACAAGTTTAAAATTTCATTTATTTACTAAGACCACGATCAATACATCCCATAAAAGTGCCAAAATCATTTCTTACATGCATAGATTTTTATAGAATGTGAAATATTGGTCAAATATTTATTTTTTCACATTAACAAGTATGATAGCCTCCAAGAAGCATGAATTGAAGATAGTAAAGGATAAAAAACCAATACCAAGTAACAAAAACCATTTGAAGCTCCTAGACATAGTGCAGTTGTATGCTGACCCCTATAAAAAAATGGTATAATAAGTACAGGTCAAACAAAATTTCATTAGCAAGGCTAGCACATTTATTTTACATTTAAGGGAAAATTTTACTATGGTAGAGTTTTAATTTGGTACAATTATATATATGTAATTTTTTTTTATATCCAAGTCAAAATCAATGATATATAACATAGTTTGATATTGTATTATTAAACTAGTTCATGAGAAGGTGGATAGGCTCATTTTGGTAGTTATTTTCAAACAAGGAGGTCACAAGTTCAATTCATTTGAAAAATATATTTTCAAATTTATTTTGGATGTTGGTTTGGTATATGTTTGTTTTGACAAAGGTATTGTAACAAAGAAAATTGTAATTTTATCATGGTGATACAAGGGTGTAATAGGATTTATAAGGTGTATTTTTTTGACAAAATCTAAAAACCCTTATATTATTGTAAACAAAAGTTATTTTGAGGGTAAAGGCAAAACCCCAATAGCATTCCCTTTTGAATTTTTTTCATCATGGCAAAAATTTTAAGTTTGATTTTGGAAAATGGAAAATTATCACCTAAAAACTACAAAGAATGAAGTAGGAACATAAAGAATACACTCATTTTTAATGACTTATGGGACATCACAAAAAAGGAGACCACACCACTGACTGAAGCTAGAAAATTGGATAAGTACTAGAAATGAGATATGCACGTACTCATACTATTAAATCCATCATGCACTTAATAGGTTACCATTCATTTAGAGGTAGTTAAAATTGGTGCATGAAAAGCATGGAAATCATTAAAATATCTATATGATAAAAAACCTTCCTATAAAAAGATTGATCTCTTAATGTAATTGCTTAATAACAAGCTTAGCAGAAACACAGATGTATCTAAATATCTCTCTCACATGAAAACATTGAAACAATAATATTGCACAATTGGTGGTAAAATTGATGATGACATGTTGATTTCCATTATGCTAAATAGTCTTAGTAATAAAAATACCAATTTTTTTGAAATGCTACAACTTTGTGATAAGCTTTAAGGTGCCACATTTGAATTTATTTGTGATTTATTAACCTAGGATGAGAGATAGTTTTCAAGGAAGAAAAGTATGATTATTGAAGAGTCTCACTATATAAAGAATAGGTCCCATCATAGATATCATCATCAGGTACAATTATAGTTTTAAAAACACTCTCTATAACACTCTTCAATTCATTCTCTGAGGCACTCTCCACATCATTCTAGATGATCTCCAAAACATTCACATCAACACTCTCCAGGGTCTTCCACACATAGGCATAACCACAAGCACTCTTCTCATAGTTTTTATAGTGATTCAGGTTCTTTTAGATCTCACATACATAATAAATAACCCATATGTTTCAAATGTAGTGGTATTGGACATATTGAAAATGTATGTCCTTCTTGACAACCCTATTCTCCATGCAAAAAGAAAACTGAAGCAAATTATGTGGATGATTCTAGTGGTAGATCTTCTAATTACTCTAGTTATTCAAGATATTCTAACACTTCGTCTAATCTGGAGATGCCCCTTATGCCTGAGGTATATGGTTCTAATGGACCTAATAACATATTTTTAGTGATCAATGACTAAAATTTGGAGGATTAGTTGGAGCTAAAGGACTATTCCCTTATCCAATTAGTTATTTTCTTAGAGTTTGGGATCAAGCTCAAATATCAATTATTATAGTAGTAGTTTGCTTCTTTCAATTTTTTTTAGTTTTGGCTTTCTCTCATTTTCTCTTCATGACATCGAGTAGACAGTGTTTGTTTGATTTTATTTCTCTCAATGCACATCTTCTCATCTCTCATCTAATAGGGGGAGTAGATATTGCATTTATTAGTTTTTCTATCAGTCATCTATGATAGTATGATTTGATAGGGATTGTTATCACCTTGAATGTTGAGCAAAGGTTATCATAATTTATTGGACATCAAGGAGATGTACCATACATAGTAAAAGTTTATAACTTGGATGGATTCTTGTATAACACCTTATGTGGATCGATGTAGTTGGATAAGATTTGATCAGGTTGTATTACAGTACAATATAATGATCATATGGGATGAGTAGGCTTGGATTATGTTCATCAACCTTTTATGCCACAATTCATGGGGTGAGATTTTGTATAGAGCGGCATCAGTTTTTTATTAGTACCATAAGGTATATTACACCACTTATAGTTGCATTCAGGTTTCCTTTAATGACTTCAGAGTCATTAATCTAGTTCTTTCATCACCCCTTTGGATCAAGGGGAGTTTTTTGGGATCATTTATGATCCAAAGTTATCTTTGTATTAGTTTATTTTATGTAATAATGTTTTTTAGTTGTTGGGTATTTTTTACCTGTTAGTTGGTTTCTCAACCAACTCATGTTTTCATAAAGCTTTTTAAAGCTTCCTTGTACACAAATAAAATTAAGTTTTGATTTTCATTGAATAGATTTTCTCAAGTTTATTCCTCTATATCTGAGCCAAAAAAAATTTGATATGGATTACAATTTTATATGTCTATGATTATTTTAGGTCCTTACCCTCTCTTCCAAGTATGCACATGATATATTTTTATAACCTTAATTATATCTTAATCTATTGATAGAAATAAGATATTTATAGGTCATCCTAGCTCATGCATACATTTTGGTGAACATGAAGTAAATTGTATCCCACTATTGGTTGGACTGTCTTCAAGTTTCCATTTTAGTCTTAGTTTTATCTTCACTTTATATTTAGTATATTATACATTTTAGTGAACTTGATGTGAATTATTATTTAGCCTATGGTTGGATCACTTTCACAATTTTCCTTTTTTATTCTTAGCATTTTATTCATCTTCATCATACACTTTGGTGAATATTTTTAGCTAGTTTTATTGACCAAATTGATACAATTCTCTATGCACATGATTGTATCATCCAACCTAATATAGTTATATGTTAATAAAAATTATATGGGAAAGCTTGATATAGTATTTCATTTATATTTTTGTCTCATCTGTATTGACCGACCTGATATATTTATTTTTTCATCAACCCAAATACTAGTATATTGGCTAGCCTTATATAGTCTATTTTAAACACTTTTATTTCTCCAACTTTATCATCTGGAATGATACTATCTCATTTATTTTTTTAATATTTCTCTCATTCTTGTACCATTTTTTTAATATTTTCATCATGATGTCTCTTCTTAAGAACTTCCTAGTTAAAATTAATCAATTTATATTTTATATGGGCTTCTCTTTCCTTCCTTCCTTATCCATTATTAATGGAAACCTCTTGTCGTGTAGTTTTTCCCAATCTCAACCTAGGCATATTGAGTGTAACATGGTTCACATTGACCATATTTAAAATTTAAGAGATCTTAATCAACATATTAATAATCTTGATAATAATATTTTTATACCCAAATAAATAATTGGAGTCTTATTAAATTTACCTCCCCTTCTACATCATATGGGGAAACTAACACCAATGAGTGGAAACTTCCTCCTAAGACTAATGTTGGTAAACCTCCACCTAATTCTAGTAAAAATTCTACCAATAATTCCAATCCTTCCCTTGATACTTAACAATTCCTTGAAAAAATGGTTCAATAAATGACCCTTATGCAAGGTTATAATAGTAGTAAATTATTTGAACATAAAACCATAAATTAAAATTTTATAATCAAACTCCTCAAGTTATTATGAATCAACCAGATCAAAATTATGTTCTTCATCCTCTTATATATTCCAATGGAAATATTATTCCTCAACACACAATTTAAAATAAGATGCTTCAAAATATTAATTTTTTTTGTCGCCCTTCATTGTGTCTATGGACATTGGAAGCATTTCTCCGACCATCACATATGATGGAAATACTAATCTTGTATCATGTTTTAGAGACTTTGGTAATCTATATAATTAATGGATTCAAAGTAACACCTATGACACTACCAAAATTATATCTAAAACCTTTGTTGAAGATACATTATAATGGTATAATCAACTTTCTAGTCATTCCATTACATAACTACATGATTTAGTCAATATTTTAGTTAAATAATTTCAACATATTGATCTTCCTAAGAATAACTTAACATAATTAATGCTAATAAATTTAATAAGGAATATTCCCATAAATTCATTGAATTATCAAAATATTTAGTTCATAAAATTGATCATAATATGAGTGATGAAAATATCTCCAAACTCTTTATTTCTGCTCCAAAGGCCCATCTTCAATACGAAGTTAGGATATTCTCTCACAAAACTTTAGAAGAAGCCCTATATCAATCCAAATGAAAGTATTTCCATATGAATCAATTTTAATCATATATAAATACTAAGAATGAATATTTTCAAACATCAACCAATTCAATAAATGCTAATTCCTTTCAAAATAAAATTCCCCAACCTAAAATGGGAGCATTTAATGTAGTTAATAAAATTACCACCTACCCTCCCCTAGTATTATAATAACTTAGGAAGTTAATATATCCATCTAAACCATATGTCCATCCTTCTTCCCTTCTACCATGGTATGATTCCAGTTTTATTTTCAAGTTCCACATTGAGATTGGTCATTCACATGACACATGTCATGCACTTACAAAGTTTGTTATGCATCTCATTTTGGGGGAAATTTTTAACTGTGATCTTATTAAAAAATAACATCATAAATAATACCTAAATTCCTATAAAAATCAATCCAACCAATCCTATAAGTCTCAAAATTATCAAAATTTCCTCAAATGTCTAATCCCAATACACAACATTATAATGAATATGTTTATGCTATTGATGTTGACTAAAATCATTATTACACTAATTATGAATATGTGAGTATGTCCAAGTTTAATTAACATCATAATCTTGCTTGAAAAGATACTATTACCAAGCCTAGCTAGCCTTCCTCTAATGAAATTATTCTTAGAAATACTACTACCATTCCTCATTTTGATTTTCCACCTAGTGATGATCCTGATCCACCACTAAAATCTCAACCTAGAATGTCAAATCTATCTACTAAATATTATCCTAAATTCAACCTTCCTAGTCAACCTAAGTATTTTTATTATTCTAATCCAAAATCACAATGGAGCTTCCTAGATGAGGTTAAATCCATGACTTACAAGATTCCTTTAATGAAACTCATGAGAACATCACCATATTATCAAAAAAAAAATATGAAACAATTTTAAAACATAGAGGAATTACCTTGAACCATCTTCTCAACCTCCCAAAGGCATCACACCTATGAAAGTTCTTGCCATTAAAACCATGTCTCATCGTCCCTCTTCTAAGAAAAAACCCATAGAGTTTCCTCAGGATGACATGATAATGATGAATTTATTTTTAAAGCTAATGATTAACCTTTATTTATTATAATCATAATAAATGAAATAATCATAAGGAAAGATTAGTATATGAAGGTTGAAGAATCAATTTTACCTCCCTTTGGTAAATCCAACAAATTAGATATTCTAAAAATGACTTTAAAAAATAGACTGACATGTTATGGATTTGATAATACCAACTAGAGGTATCTTAGTTTCATTTGAATCCCTCTTACTATAGTAAAAAAATAGTACACACCAATATTATGGTATTAGATCTTCAAATATCTTAAAATATCCTCTTAGATCATCCTTGGAATCATTACATGAGAGTTATCTCTCATTTCAGTAGCCAATGGATTAAGTTCAACCATGATGGTAAGCATTATAAACATGAAGCTGATCCCAACCCATGGGATCTCAAATTTCCTAATCCTAATTCTTAATATCACATTCCAAATACTCCTCATATTCCTCCTCTTATAAAGTTCATCAACATTCATATTGATTTGGAAGTCACTCTCACTTACTCTAATGATCAAAACCCTAATCAAATTCAAACCATTTATAACACTACTATATTACTTCATTACATGGATACATATTTTCCCCCTATTTATGCTTACATGAGATATGTCTCTTTATTTTATTAATTAATATATTGATATCCCTCCTCTTTATAATTCTAATGATGTTTCCTATAAGGAATATTTATTTTCATGCAATGAATTTGGGGTGTAAAAACTCTTCTAAGATCATTTATAACTTCCCCACATACTTTTTGTCTAATTGTTATATATAATAAAGAAACTTTCAATGAGAACTATCAACAACATATACAGACTTATAATGTTTCCCTATCTTATGACATTAATTATATAATTTCCCAAGCTCAATCAAGGAACATGGATGTCCTTCATTATCAAAAATATCTTTCTAAAATTCATGCCTTTAATGGGGATTCCCACTTATTCCATATTTCATATTTATATTTTAGTGATGAAGAGGATATGTTTTAACATGAATGATATATTCCTCCTATTAACCTATCATTAGAAAACTCTTTGTGTGTTTTCTTTACAAAATTAATGATTTCCCCAATATTTTTTATTGTATCACCCAACCCGATATAATTAAGAAAGTTTCATGTTATTTTAATTGTATCTTCCAACCTAATATAGTTCATATTCACCTAGATGTCTTTCAACTGTACAAACCATAATTCACTAAATAATGTTCAAACAATTCTAATTTTGTCCCCTAAATATATCAAAAAATAACTTAAAAGTGCCAATACAACCATGATCCTGATAATGTTGATATAATATAAATTATTCCTCTTTCTAATTTTAACAATATCCACCTTTCTAGTTCTACTGTACACAATTGTATTAGTTAGATTCATAATTCACTAAATAATGTTCAAACAATTTTAATTTTGTCCCCTAAATATATCAAAAAATAACTTAAAAGTGCCAATACAACCATGATCCTGATAATGTTGATACAATATCAATTCTTCCTCTTTTTAATTTTAACAATATCTGCCTTTCTAGTTCTACTATACACAATTGTATTAGTTAGATTGATATAGTTAAATCCATTTTTATTTCCACTAACTATATCAACTAACCTAATACACTTCAACCTAGTTATGTTGTACCATATTTTATTGGCCAAGATGTTACGATACAAAAAAATTCAAACACATCTCTCTAAGACTATAAAATTACCCTAGATTCCAAATTTAGTACTATGAGACAAATCCACTTAAAATTTGATATAAAATGTAAAAATAATATTGATCTTAAAGTTGAGGTTGACTATTATGGACCAATATCTATGATTCTTAGTGACACATCTATTTTATATCTTATTTATGTGATATAACCTAAAAGTCCATGCCAACATCATGATATTGACCACTTTAAGCATAATTCTCCTTGATTTAGGATTTTTTTCACTAGATTTGATCATAAACCCATCATCTTTCCAAATTTCCTCCCACAACATATCATTGACAAGACAAAAATGTAATGCTTATCGAGGCAACTCAATAAATCAACATAGGTACATCAAAAAATCCTTAATTCATCCTCATATCTAAGAAGTTATACCCTAAAGAGAAGGCCAACTATAGCTTATTTATTGATATATTTCATTAAGCTTTTTTCTTGGTCATATGAGGATATGCCTAGTATGGACCTCGAACCATTTTACATAATATAGTTACCTATCCAGATGTAAAATCCATTTTATAAAGGAAATAAAATTTCCCTCTTAAGGTTTATAATCTTTATCATAAATAATTCATTAAACTTATAGATGTTAAGTTTATCAAACTCGTATATTACTCAAAATTGGTCTCCAACATAGTACCCATTCATAATAAATTCACTATGATCATTTGCATTTGTATCGACTCTTATAATCCTAAATTAGTATACCTTAAGGAAAATTATACTCACTTTCCATATATTCCAGTATTATTTCCACAACTATATATGAGATGCTTTCCCTCATGGATGTTTTTTTAGATTATAATTAGATTTACACCACCCTCGATGATCAACATAAGACTACCTTTACTATCAAGTGGGGTACATATTACTACATTAAGATTAATCTTGTCCTTAAAAATGTTGGGGAAACTTACCAATGATAAATGACCCATAATTTTGATGATATCATCCAAAAAATAGCTTAAACTAATGTGGATGACATTATATCTAAATCTAGGTGTCAAAAAAATCATATTCATACTTAGCTATCATCTTTGAGGGCCTTATCAAATACAAAGTTAAGCTTAATCCTAACAAGTGTGTGTTTGGTGTTATCTTTGACAAGATTAATTATTGTTTTCACTACAAGGGATTGAATTGGGTTATTATAAGATTAAATTTATTCTTGACATGCCTATACCTCAATCCATTCCTAATATCTTTACTTATCTTTGGAAAATTGGGGCAATTTTCAGATTCATTTCTTGAGTTGGCTTACCATACACATTCGATAAAATACATTCTCAATAAATATGTTAAGATTTAGTGGAGTAATTTTTATCCATAACCCTTTGAAAACATGAATAAATATATACTTTAACCTTCTACTTTATGGACACTCTCCAGTGACCACCCTCTCATCATGTACACTTCATCTACCTCTATCTCATTGTGGTAAATGATTTCACAATAAGATGATTCTAGAAAGGAATATGCTATTTTACATATTATCCAAGCTTTAACAGATTTTGAGATCTGATACACTAAGGTGGAGCATGACTACCTAAAAATCTACTCTACCATTGAAAATATTTGGTATTAAATGATTTTTTAGACCACCTATTCATAATCCATTCAAATCCTCTTCACCATTTCTTATCTGAGGATTTATTTCTTAGATATTGAATTGGAAATTGATGGTACTCTTAATAAAATTCAATATTATAATGATTACTCAAAAAATGTTCAAAGGCCAAGTGATCACTGCTAAAATTGTTATCACACCTATACCAACTTGGGGACACCTTCATGACACTCTTCTAGATGAAGATGTCATCTTTATTAAAGGAATTGATAAATTTATTTCCATTAAATACTACTCCCTCAATTTCATGATTGATTTTAAGGCATTCCATTGAAGAACCTAGATTTTTAGTCTATAAGTCTAAAACCTATATGAAATATACCTTATAAGAATTACATGAGGTCAATATCAATTTGCATGAGGACACTTGGACCCTCCACTTTGATTGAGGTAAGTGTCTAAAAGGAGCTAGGGCCAGATGTGTCCTCGGTGATCCTTATGGAAATATAATTCATTTAAATTTTGGATTGAACTTTGATGTTACTAATAACAAGACTAAATATTTAATCTCTCATCCTTGGGATAAAAATAACTATTGATTTAGACATTTTTATTTTAATTATTTAGGTTATTTGTAACTTATATATCACCAAATAAGTGGTTATTATCAATGAAATAGATAAAAACTTATTTTATATCATGAGATTGATATTACTCTTGTAAAATATTTTTTTATTTCACCATTAATAAAAGCCTACAATATAATTTTTTTTATAGAAATCTCTCTTACCTCATCATATTCTCTCTTTCAATCTCATCAGACATTACATGATACATAGTTCCTCATCGACATAATTAAGTCTCCATGTAACTTATCACCTAAGTATTATTATGTTATTTTACACATCGGGTTTATCGTTAATATACAAAGCTCATAGTATAAATATATCATCGAATTTATTAATATTAAACAAACAAACCATTGAAGAAAAAATGTATTTATTATCAAACATTTATAACTTAAAAAATCACATGATATGTAACTATTATTATAATTTAGACCTTAAATAACCACACAATACATATATCTTATTAATATTAATAGATTTAACATCCATGCACACATACTCATATGAACCATATTTCACCTATGATGTATATGTAATTTGAATAATGTGAAAGTACATGCAAGGCATGCAAACCTTTTGGAAAAAATCCTAACTAAAATCTAGGTTAAATATGAGAATTCCTGGAACACCTTTAAAAAATATTTTGGTTCATATAAATATACTTAAACATTCATGATTTATGTTGTTTAAAACTAATACAAACATGGATGAAGTTGTGGAATTTCTTAAATAAAACTATCTTTTACATTATAAACACATACAACTTAACAATTTAAAAAGGGTTTTTATAGATATGAAACATTTTAATTATATATGAACTCAACAATAAACAAAAATTAATTCTTAAATCATATGTAGAAATGGCCATTGACTTAGAGGGAATAGTTAAAGCATATATACGAATTTTATTCTAAACTTCCCATACCTTTCAAATGTTCAAAATATTAAACTATGTATAAAATTACATAACTCCTTATTTTTATATTTTAATTTTTAATATTATAGGTTTATATTTATTTAGATGTGCTTCATGGACTCACTTCCCTTACAAATTTTGATTAGTGATTGATTTAAAATAAATGTTGCAAAGTATTTGGCCAACTATGTCATTTAAATATGGTCTTATATGGACAAAATGGAAAGAATTATAAGACACCTAAGATGGTGATTATAGAGTATATTTACAGTATATATTAACAAAAATTGTATATGTACATTTATATCTATATTAAAATGATTAAAAAAATCTAAAAATTCATGAAAAATCTTTCCAAATATACTTTTGATTTTTTTCCCAATCAAGTTAAAAAATTGAAAATTGACAAAGATATACACAATCCTTAAAAATTATTCTATAATTTCAAAAATAAAACCACTAAAAACATCATATAAAGTTTTCAAAACACATATTTTACAAAAATATTAGGGTGGAAACTTGTCCAAACATATAAGGTGGATAGTTTAGAATTTATGATATAACATTAAGCAAGTATAAACAAGAATGCTTGCATAAAGGATATTCATTAGGAAATAAGGTTCAACTAGTGGATGCAAATGACATTAAGACATTACAAATGGAGGTATCAAGATGTAGGGGTAATAATTTTTTTATGACATCCATACAAGTTTTGTATTTTCCTTTTTGTTTTTCATGTAGTTGATTAAATTCCAAATTATTTTAAAAATAATTAATCTTAGTATTTTTTGTTTCAATGCTAAAATTTTAAAATAAATTTATGGAAAATATATTAAGCATGACATGTTTGTATTTATATCTATACCCAAATTTAACCACATATCACTTGAAATAATTATTAATTATTACCCCCTCCCCTATTAAAGATTACCTCAACAAATCCAATGGGGAATCCCAAATTATTTTCTCTATGGCATTCCTTGAGGATCATATCTATAACCCAATCCCATAACCATCCATTCATAATAGGGGATTCAAAATTATCAATAATGATCCCTTAAAACCTCATATTACATTCATGGACATTATGGGAGTTACTCCAACCATCACTTATGGTGTCACTATTAATCTCTCCATACATCTTAAGGAATTTGTAAATATGCATAAATATTAGCTCAAACTTAACACCTATGTTACTACCAAGATACTTTATAACACCTTAATAGGTGAATATTTATAATGGTATAATCAAATTAAGCCTAGTTTTGTCAATAATTATAAATTTTAGTTAAATTATTGGTTCAATAATTATAATATCATGACTTACCTAAGGATAATTTAGGGAACTTTTTCAATTATCAAACATGAGATCAACCATTATTTCATCAAATGATGTAATTATTTGGCCTCGTAAATCTAAGCATAATATGATTAAATAAAGTAAATTAAATATTTTTAGAACTACATTAGAACCAAACCTTAAAAACATGAAAAGTAATGCTCTATTTTTAAAAGAATATTATACTTAAGTTATTTTCTCTTAAGACATTGGAAGAAGCCTTTGATCAAGATAAAATGAAGGATCATCTCATTAGACAATATTATATTACTTAAACAATTAAAAAAATTATTGTGAGACTTAGAAATAACCACGCTATTAAATATGGTGTTACTGACACTTAGAATCATAATTTTGATACTAAAAGTATTATTTATATAATTGTGCCTAGTTGTTATCAAAATATGTCCCTCTCCTAATAACTTATGATAATTAAATTTCAACTAAATCTTGTTTGTAAATAATCATTGATGAACTAAGGATAATAATTCCTAGATCTCAACCTCTTGGTCCTTTACATCCCAAAAAACAATGGTATGATACTCAAACATTTGTTTGGTTTCCCACAAATTAGATTGATTTTCATGATAATTTTCATTCCCTTCACATTTTATAATATAAATTTATACATGGAAATAATTTTGGCTATGAGACCTTGATACTAAAACATAAAAATCATTTGAAAATATGTTAAAACACACATGAAACTTTTACAAAGTGGGACACACTCAACCAATTTAAATCTCACCTTAAAATCTCCTAATAAATGTCAATATAATTCAATCTTGCCTGACCTAAAAAACCTCAACACTTAACTCCATCAACTAATGCCATTTAAACTATGTTTAATCCTAATAGCTTAACTCATGAGTAAAATGTAGTTAACATCTAGAGTATGAAGTAGTTATTCTAGTAATCCTCAACATAATACTCAAAACAATATTACATCCATCTAAAGGACTTACATAATTTTTTAGGACTATCTTATAGTTAAACTTTATGTACCCTCTTACTTGAAAACATAATAGTTATAAAATACTATATTTTCCATTTCATTAGCCTAGCCAATGATGTTCAAAATTTTAATTATGCATCTCTAATGTCATTAAATAGGATTATGATGTCATATGTGTTTTATCCAACATCAATAATGAGAATAATGAAATTGTCTACATCTACCATCACCTTCATCTTGATCAATTATGTTGAAAAAAATAATAATATTAACTTAGATTCAACCCATCCTAAGGCCAATTTTGATATCATCCAACTTATATTTATATACTACAAACATTATAGTCTAAATTTTATAGTATTCCATTGAATAATTTTATAAAATTCCTAGCCAAATTCATTTCTTTGAGATCAAGAATGTACCTCTAATAAACATAAAAAATAACTTAATGAAGAACCTCTTTAACATGAATATTCTTCAACCACCCCTATGAGGAAATAATCTACATCAGAGAATTCTAATCATGAAACAATTTGTAGATTTTTCCATTCAAATTGATCAAACCAACAATCAAGATCTACCCCTCAAATTTTCAATCCAATCCATGATCCTTGATGAAATTTTATTTTGTGTTTATGATCCCCTCTTTTTATTAACATATAAATTTATGGTTTCCAAGTCAAGATAAATTTTATTGATGAAGGCTTTGGTATGTGTGTTAGATCTTTAATATTTATTAAAATCCTCATATATTTAACAAGTGATCTTATGACATCTTTAAGCACATTCCAAAGATATGACCAAATGAAAATTATTACCATTGGATGTATTTGGATTCATATCATAGTACCTCATATAATTATTAGGGTGATGTTTATTATTTTCTAAGTTTACCCTCTCTTATAAAATATTTCTTGGCCACCCTTGTACTCATTGCATGCAATCCATATATTATTCTATATGTTAATGTATACATTTTACTTACTTGAAAGATATATAAAATTTTAAGGTGATGTCAATCCTTAGAATTTTTATAAATTTAAAAAATGTAGTGTTTTTAAAATTTTAAACATTGAGGAGCTTCTAAGTATTCCTTTTTGTGGATATCAATGCTTTAAATATCACGTCAACTAATTTAGAAGTTATAGTGGCCACCAAGATTATAGGAAGCATACCTCAAAATATTCTTGATTTAGATGAAAATTAGCCTAATAAGATCCACACAAAATGTGAAATTTTTTAATCTTATCTCTCACATCATATCTTAATTGTCTCATACCTTGATCCAAAATTTAGATCTAGTTTGTTAGCCATATGAAATAACTACATCAACTATTCTCATATTTTTAATAAATGATTATAAGACATTTGTTGAAGATAATTCATGTAATTTTCTCAATGATAAATTCCCATGAAGATTTTATAGAGTAAAAGGAAGTCTCAGAGTGGTATAGGAATTTGCAGAACGTCTCACTATTTTTACATAGATTTGTTTCCATGGATTCTTTGAGAAACATATAGCAACAATGTACCTTTTCATAAAAACCTACTACGAGGCCTAGGTAATCAAAATTTACATAACCTAAGTTTTAAAATAAAATAAAATTGTGGAATTTCTTTATAAATTTATGGTGGTTCAATTCATTTCTTGGGTAATTCATGTACCTCTTCTTGCTAAGTTTTTGTATAAATATAGGCCTTTAGGTGAGTTAAAAGGCATTCAATAGAATTTGGGTTTGATAGTGCAATTGAAATTTTGATTACTATGTTTTTATCCTAGATAAATAATTTTAGGTGTTTTGTATTGTTTGAGAAGAGTTTTAAGAAGTGCAAAGCATTGTAAAGGCATTTGAACAACTATAAATTTTAATTGTGTCCATGAAGGCCAGTAAATAATAGTAAACCACACATGATAATTATATATTGAAATGAAGAGGATTACTAGAAAGGATATAATAGAATACAACACTATGATGAAGTACATGGGTGGAATTCACATCCATTTGAGGAGACCCGTGCTCTTGGTGAAGCCTATAGATGTAGATTAGTCTTATTCTCAAGATCACTACTTAGATATGGACAAAAATAAGGTCCATCTACCTCTTAAAACATCACAAAACAATAGGGTAGTTATAATAAAAAAAGGAAAAGGTAAACGGAAATTAAGTGTAATGTTAAGAATAGATTATAATAAAAGGATAATAAATTGAATTGAAGGCATTTTGATGATGATAGTTATTCAGTGGACAATTGTTGGAATTTTCCCCTAGAATTGAATCTATACAAAGGCAAGAGTAAAAAAGAAGGATTAGGATTACTTATAAGGGAAAGAAATTTGGGTGAAAATCTGATGTGGATTAGAAACATATTTTGTGCATCTATTCACAAGGAGTTATATTTGGGTATAAATATTGCTCAAGATTAAGGCAACTTTACAAAAAAAATCCATATTAAAGTTAAAATTAAGAAGACTAAAATGGATGCTCTTTTTCATTCTTTCTCTCAAGAAAATGTGATGGGAAATTAGTTAGTGTAAATTTGGGATTATAAACTTACAATCATCATAATCCATATAATTTGGGTTAAGGAAATCAAGGAGTAGATTTAAAGGTTACCAAACAATGCAAAGTCACATCGGTATTGATAACCATTTCATTGATGAATTTATTATGAATGTTGATTATATTGATACATGTGGTGAAGTGTTTGGAAACCCTTACATGGATATTTATGATTCTGTATTCATAATAAAATTAAATTAATACCATTTGGTTAAGGATGGTGAGAGATTCATGATCAAATCCTATGAAGGTAATTCTAAGATCTCCTTGGTAAGTGCCTCTCAAGCCAAAAGTGTGATTAATTCTAGATGGAAGTTTTATTTACTCATTTTAATACATATAAAAGATAAAAAGTGGCTTCACATATGACTTATTAGAACATTTTTAATAATAAATATCATAAATTAATGGGTGAGTTAGTGGAGTAGTTCAAAAAATAATTCCTAGAGCCTATGGATATACCACTAGTGTGGCCTATTGAGCACTATATTTTATTGTTATTAGATTACCCCCTTCAAAATTTGGGTCTATATCATTACTCCTTGGTTTATACCTTTGAGATAAAACAATATTTAAAATATTTTATTAATGAAGTTATAATCCACAATAGTACTTCTTTAGGTAATTATCCAATTTTTTTAGAACATGAAAAATATTATTGATGGATAAAGTGTGTTTATTATAGACAACTTAATAAAATTACCATCAAGAATAGGTACCATCCTCCCTGTATTTATGATATTTTATATCTCACTTAAAACATTTTAAATACTTTACTAACTAAGATTTGAGATTATAATACAACCAAGTATGGATTGAAGAAGATGACATATTGAATACAATATTCAAGGCATGAAAAAGGTTATCTAAATGGTTGGTATTAAATTTTGGGTTTTGAAATTCCTCAACTAATTTCATGTATTTGATGAATAAGATATGAGATAATTTCTACAAACTTTTGTTATTTTTATTTGGATAATATTCTTAATTTCAACATAATTTATGATGAACATCTAATTGATTTGAAACAAGTCTTAACATTTTTAAAGGAGAAAATTTTGTTGTTTAATGAAAATAAATGTGAATTTCAACAACAATCACTTGTATATCAGGGAAGGTGTTTATATATTTAAAATTGATAATTGATTTAGAAAAGGTACATGACATCATGAATTGGCATGGGCCTTCCAATGTGACCAGAATAAGAATTTTTTTAGGTGCATTTCAATATTTGAGTAAGTATCAAAGATTTATTATCCATAACAAAACCTTTGAATTCCATTAAAATAGGGTTAAGTATTTTAATTAGTGAAAAAATAAACAAGATGTGTTTATAGAGGCTAAAGATAATATTATAAATTCTCTCATTTTATATTTACCTAACTTGGAAAAAACTTATAAGGTAGAAAATAATGCTAATAAATATGTCCAGGGGGTTGTTCTATTACAAGGATGTAAACCCATATTTTAGCATTCATAAATTTTTATGGTGTATTTATAAATTATTATACATATGATGAAAAATTACATGATCTAATTCAAATAGTAAAAAATGGAACCACTTATTGGTGGTGTTTTTGGCATAGAAAACCAACTCTAGGAGGAAAATAAGAGGAAAGGCCTAACTCATGAGGATTCCACATTATCTTCCATCTCTCTTGAAATGAATTAGGGTCAATATAAACTTCCCCAAGGTCTTTGTCTATCAGGTCATGTCAAATGAGATACCTCAATTGGCTAATGAAAGTTTTTCCATACAATGGGTCTATTAAAATGTGCTATGGTATCCACAAAATAAACTTAGACTAGGAAATAGTCATCTCATTCATATTTCACAATGAAGTCCTCACTGAGACACACTTGTGTCTAACACACTAGAGATAAAAATGATTAGAAGAAACAAGCGATGAACATGAAATCCAAATGAAACTTATAAGCACTAATTACATATTAGGCTACTCTAAAACTAAATTAACATATGATTAAAAAAGGTCAAAATATAAAATGTAAAGAGAAAGAGAAATGAGCCTATAGTGAAATATAGATAACTTTGGTTTATTTGGTTAGACAAATCCCATGAAACCACTCTTCTATCTGACAAGTATTCACATAGTTATAAATAAAGATGGTGATAAATTTTGAGGAAAACTTGACCATGAATAAGAGGAAAAAAATTACCATATGAATGTGCAAATTATGAACATTAACCTCACAATAATGTTAATTGAAATATACGTATAAAAGGAACAATGTGTGGGATTCACCCTTCCAAGCAAAAATTATGAAAATGTCTTAGAACAATATAACTCACAAGAAAAGAAACAAACTAGGAAAGCAAAAAAACAAGAAAATAAAAAAGGGTATAGTTATTATATCATATCCTCTAGATAGAAGTGAAAAAATCCTTCTCATAATGAAGATATGGTCTTATATTGAAATTCAATCCAACCAGTCCCAAGCCTAACTTAGAAACATGGGTTAGGATAACTCAATGAGCTAGAACCACCTGAGACTAACATAGGTCCCATTTTGACCATGACCCAAGTACCACAAACCATATGAACTAAATTCCACCTTACAAATATGGTGGAATTTTGCCAAAATTGAAATCCCAAGCAAGATGTCTTTGGGATCTTGCTTGGGATTTCAATTTTGCCACATCTTGCAGTTGGAGACCAAGCCCATTTTAAGCAAATTTTGTCGATTGTCACTCTCACTTGGTCCCAAGGTGAATGCCATTAATGATTAAATTCCATTACTAAATTTACTTATATTATATGTCCCATGATCCTTCTACTACTAGAAACAAAACATAACCCGATTGTGGGCTTGCAATATAATTTTTGGATGTAGATGACCTAGATGGGCAAGAAGACCATCAAATTTAGGCATTAATCCCCTTTCATATAGGTTCATGTTTGTAATTTAATAAATACATGATAATTTGATGTTACCCACTGATCCATTATTTCCTCATGTCTTTATGAGTTAGGGCCACACATTACATGGTGGCATGTCATTATTTTGCTACATAGCCTAAGGACCCATGTTCATTTAACTCTTTTTATAGCTCTGGTGTAACAATATCTTGCCACATGGTGTGATCCTTCTTACCTAAATATTATTGATCCTTAACTAAAATTACATGTATTCTAATTATTATGGATCCATGATGTATTGACATGTGGTGAAATATCATGCATATAGGGATTTATTAGTTCTTCAGTCTACATATACTATCTTGGGATAACAAGTGAGAAAATAAAATGTTGTGTCATATCACTTACCTACTTGATATCCTACCTACCTTGACTACATTGACCATCCTTAGGCTACAATGAAGTGAGATATTCTTGCATGATAGCATCATGTTCACTCAAAAACTAGTTAGATAATGAAGCATGTATAAACCACTTAAGGATATGGGGAGACTGGATTTCTCCATGTGGATACCTCATATGCATCTAGGTCTCAAAAGCATGTGGAGAGAAGGTATTCATTAGGATTTAATTTTTCAAATTAAAATGGCTAAGTAAAAGTGAAAATAAAGTCCCTTCTATCAAAATCCAAACTATCCCATTATATAGTAAAAATTAACTAATTCACTAAGATCAAATAGTAAAAACATTAGCCATTTATATAAAAACCAAATAAAAAATGAACCACCTAAGACACATTTAGAAAATAAAATAGTCCAAATGCTAAGCTCAAAATCTAATTAAGTTCATTCCCAAGTTTTGAAATTTCTAATGGGTTAGACTACCATCAAATTTAAGCTCATGAATTAATAATATAGATGTCAACATGCCCTGTTGCTTGTATGTTTATGCCATGTGGAAGCCATTCATTCATCTAAGGCTTGACTAGGGTTCTAACTAGGTTATCTATCCAATAGTTAAGGTGTAGTGAGATCATTCTATGTGGCATGACTTCAATCATCCAAGAGGTCATGAGTCTTGAAACAAAAGTTAATAGGTATTGACTATATTGGGGCCTTGTTAACATGATAAGTGGCATCATCCCAATCATCTAAAGGATTTGTAGTGTGTTTTATGTACATGGGTCACATGTGAATATAAGGAGGCTAGATCATGATTTGTTTTCATCCCACTTACCTAGGACCTTATTGACAACTTGTAGTGTACTAAGTACCCTAGCATCCTAGAGACATAGAATCTCACCACATGGTACGATATCACTTACCTAGAAGCTCAAGGGTGAGTCCCAAAGATCAAGGCATATTTTTTAAGTGAGGAAGAAGGATGATGATAGATATACTTGTCCAATGATTCTGTAAGGCCATGAAATCTTAGAAATAGACCAACTCTTGAAATCTCATAAAGAAGTGAGTGGGTGATAAGTGGCATCTCCACATTTACTTGGGGCTTACAAAAAACTGAAATTAGTTGTTAGATTGTGGAAAAATAAAATAATCGTTAGTTTTCAAACATGATTTTTTCTTGAAAATGACTCAAGTCCTAATCCAAAAAGAAGTCAAAAGGTAGAAGATTAAATAAATAACGATTGAAATTTTGCCAATATGAAATCCTAGTTAAGCCCAACATGAATATAACTACAAAGACTAAGAATAAATCCAACTGGTCACAAAGTCATTTTAATTAAAAAAATTAGAAATGGGATTAAATGGAAATGAATTCAATGGATAAAAAAATTCCATTTGGTCAAGATACAACCACCTTATTCCATTCTCAATAAATCAACTAAGTCACAAAATGACACCATATAAATACTTAGCCCACCAATTAAAATTAAATACCAAAATGGACCAAGATTCCAAGGGAAATATTACCAAAAAACTATGAACATACATACAAGCTACATAAAATCTAAGGAGAAATGACCTAACAAAGAAGCTTGAAGTAATTCCAAACATGATTTAAGATAAACCAAGACTTAGTAAATTTAGGTGAATTTAGATAGTTGCACCAAAGAAATCCTAACTATAATTTATGGACTAAGTGATTATAATGAATATTTGAAGTTTAAACTTGGTTAGAACAACAACACATGATTACAGTCTAGATTGTAACATCTCAAGGATCCTTATAAATTAGATCAACAAATTAAACATGCCCAAAGCACAAATTAGATTAAAGTAAGAGACCAAACTATTGATCAAAAGAGGTCCAATCATTTTAATGAATAAATTAGGGTGTGTTATGTAATAAAAAACACCAATAAACCATTATTAATATGGACCACCAACCTCTCTAATATTTCTAAGCACAAATTAAATTTTAGTTAGGTATGCATTATAAATAGATAGATTTTTTGTATAAATATCATTTGGTTATAAAATATAATAAAGGTGTGACTAAAAAGTTAATTTACATGTTTTTTTATACATCGTTTGATTTCATCCATAGGCACCATAACCCTTTGTTAACCTTTTGTGTATGAATCTTATGTATAGTGATATGAGCCTGATACATATATAGAAGAAACATTTCTTCAATAAAAAAATCCAAATATGGAGGTTTTAAGTCCAACTGGGCTTATTATATTTAATATAGGTTTCTCTTTAAGTTGGGTAAACTTTTTTTTCTTAAAGGAGGAAAATTTAAACTAATGAGGGGAAAACACACTCAAATAGTTATAGACCACTTTGGTGTTAAAAAGACACTGACACATTTATTGAGGCATGTTTATTATCCAAATATTAAAATTATGTTACAAATTTCATAATATGATGTGTATTGTGTAGTAAAAATAATTTTAATAATAATAAATTGGGTTTGTATATGCCATTACCTATTCCTTTTAGTCTATGGGAGATAATTTTTATGGTTTTTTTAGGTGGGTTAACTATGTCAAAAAGGACATGGATTTTTTTTTTATAGTTGTGGACTAGTTTAGAAATATATGTATTCATATTCCTTGAAAAGAAGGTAATGATGTAGTTAAATTATTTTTTCCCAATGTGTGGGTTAACTTTATGTTTCCTAGCTCTAACATTATATATCAAGATTCAAGGTTTGTTGAAAAAAAATGGACCACATTATGGTAGAAGATGGATACTATAAAAATGATATACCACTTTTCATCCAAAAAATTATGGATAGACTAAAGCATTGAATAAAACCTTGGTATAACTATTGAGAGCATACAATAGGAAGTAACTTAAGACTTAGGATGACAATTTGGCATATATTCAACATACTTATAATAGGGAATTTTATTCCTCTACCATTAGATCTCCCTTTGAAAATATTTTTCTCTATTTACCTCCATGTGAGTTTCATGTTGTTTTGAGATAGCCATATAAATGAATTTGGAAATTGAATCCAGAGATCCATAAGATTTAAAAGTTCATTTATAAGATTCAACAAATTCTCCTCTAAGTGTAAAATATGTTGAAGGATTTGTGAGGTAAGTATAAATAAAAAAAAGATTATCATAAGACTTAACATAATTTATTTTTTAGAGATAAGATATGACTATATTTGAGTAGAGAAAGGATACAAGGTAAAAATTAAAATCTTAAGACTCTTAGATATGTCCATTTATCATTTTAGAGAAAGTGAAAAATAATGAATTTATATTATATTTGTCTTCTTATACGAAAATATTTGTCGTTACCAATGTTAATAACTTACATCTATTTGAGTATTCTATGCTAGATGAAAAAGAAGGAGATATAATGCTACCTTATATTAAATAACTTACTCCTAATGATACAATTAAATTGAATAAGGATATTGTTGAGGCCAACACCCCCCCTTATTATTCTAAATTGGGGACCCCTATAAAATTCTCATGAACCATAGATTTAGGGTCCTTTTTTATTCCCATCAGTGATGCTTGCTAAAATCTTTAGAATATGAACTGCCTTGTTTTATCTAACTAGTACCAAACCTCTTTTATTTTTATTTAGAACTAAAGAATGTTTGTTTTTTATAAATCATGGAACTAATTTTGAAGGTTGATTTTGATCCAAATCTCTTAGATTCTAGTTCCCTTCTCAAAACAACAAAATAGTTGCCCTTTGTGGAAAATTGATATCTTTGTATCTAACAAGTAAGTTTTAATGTATCACATTCCTTTTATTTTACTTACTTGGTCATGTTGGGAATTTCCTAGAGTTTTATTAAATGGAAAGGAACCACATCACCATGTGTCCAAGTAGCCAGTCCCTCAGACCTATTAGAGATGTCAGAGCTTAGGAGAGCCTGGCTGAATGGGAAGGTGCCACATTTCCATGTGTTAGAGTGGCCAATACCCCAAATCTATTAGATATGTCAAATATTAGGAGATCCTAGCTAAATGGGAAGGAAAAACATAGGCATGTGTTAGAATGATTAGTCCCTCAGACCTATCAAATATTTTAGATCCCAGGAGAGCCCATCTAAATGGGAAGGCACCATGTCACCATGTGTTAGAGTGGTTAGTCCCCTAAACTTGTCAAAGCCTAGGAAAGGTAATCTAAATGGGAAGAAGCCACATCTCCATGTGTTAGATAATCTAGTCCCTCAAACCTATCAGATATGTTAGAGCTCAAGAGAGATTAGTTGAATGGGAAGGTACCACATCACTAACAATCAGAGCACCCAGTCTTGGGACCTATCAAAGATGTCATAGCCCAAGAGATCCTAGATGAATGGGAAGGTTCCACATCAAAAAATATGTGGATGAACTAGTTTCCACCTAAGGTCATAAGAAGCTTAGAATAAAGTATAGATGAGACCTAAAATCCTATCAAAATGTGCCAAATGTCCCTAGGTTACCCATCACCTAGCCTAGGGGGACAACATGGAGTATAGATCCATGTTGAGGTTTTGAAATTTATTGGGGAGACCAATGAGTGAATGACACATGTTAAAAAGTAAGGATTACCAAGGATCCTCTAAGAGATGTGATCACATGTGTACCATGTACTAGGAATTAATAGAATGGGTAGTTGGACTCAATTAGGCAGTTTTAAAACATCCCATCACCATTTCTATATGTGGCTAGAAGTGAAGGATCATAGCTCAAAATTTAATTCTAGATTTATAAATAAAGGGAGAAAATCCAACCACCAACTTAGATTCAAATCATACAAAGTAAGCCACAAAACAACAATAATATAGGGGGATGTATGTATGTGCTTATAAATCCTTAGGAAAGCTCATTAATGGTTACCAAATTAGCCTTTAAAAAAATATCTAACTCCTTACTTTCAAAATTCCATAGAGCCCATGTAACCCATGTCTTATACAATCAAAGCTTAGTAATTACCCCTCCATCTTACTCTAATGGCTACTTCATCCTCAAATCCAAAGTTTGGACATGGGTACCAAGACACCACCTTCATAGCTAGCTTGACTAAGTAAAAACACTACAATGATATATTCAAAGAAATTAAATAGGTCCACAAAGATTCTACCAAAGATAATGACCAATAAACTAAGTATGCATACACCTTTAAGTCATATAAGAAGTGTAAACTCCATAGAGTTATGGCCAAACCAAAGGTATTTCCTTGCACTAGCCTACTAGGTGATATCCTCCACAAGTCTATCCACATGCAATATGGGTTCAATGATTGGGTTTGCTCACCCAACTCTTAGCATCAGATTGTCGATATATCTATGAATGCTTTCAAGGAATACTAATCCATCTAAGACTTCACTTTCTCCTATGATTTAGTGGAAGTGTCAATTTAGATGAGCACCTACTAAATCTATGATGTACTCCATGACTAGACTGAGAACCCCAATTCCAAGTGGGTTAACAAAGATAATATCAATGCTTTCATAACTCACAACTTCTAAGAGGAGGTTTAAGTAGGCATGATCATATTGAACCAGTTGTTTAGGGACCAAGATTTCTAACATGTTAATGAGCTATGGGTGTCTCTCCTAAACATGATCCTGATACACTTTGGCATCTTAGACATAGGAGGATTGATCAACTTCAAGTTGGTTCGAGGCATTATAGACACCCAAGTTGGAGACAAATTTTACATTATTAGCTACCTACTAGACATAGTCTATGAGATGTTCTCACTCAAGCCTTTAACCTTTATTGCATGGGTTTTTGGGGGTTTGGTAGACCACATGGTGTTCTATAAGATTTATGGACACTAATTCCAATAACATGTCTAGGATGTTTTAAAGCACTTCTACCTAGTGGTATACCAAGACATCAAAGAAGCTCTGATACCCTGACTCTCAAAGGTAATTTGGGATTTTATCACAACCATCAGGTACTTATGGTTATAAAAATATGACACAATGATATAAATCATGTGATTTCTAAAGGACCCCATCTAATTTCCATATTATGTCCCTGAACACCTAGTAGAACAAAAGATCACCTGTCAAATAGTGAATTAAATCTTTGAGTTCTATATATAACATTGGTAGAAGGCATTCTCATAGCTCTTGGTCACCATACAACACCACATATACAATACATACCCATATATTTACAATATGGTAGACATATGAGACTCCTTATCCCTTAAAAAGTGCAAGGTTCAAAAATGAGACCCTAAAGGGGTAATCAGAGCTCATTTGGCATGGTACTCAACCCATCTCAACATTAACTATGGCTATTAGGCCGAAGATGATGATGAGCTCTATTTAAATGTTGTCGATGACTAGGAGGTGCTATATTATATAGCAACTAAGAATAATAATAAGGGGAAGAAGGATCAAATAGGCCCCTTTATACTTCTTCCATCTCTTGCTCAGTCCATAGAGGACCCAACTTCAATAGTTCTTGCCATCTCCTAGATTATTTTTCAAGGTGTCCCACGATCTTATCCCCCTTGAGCTCAAACTATAGTTCTACTTATACCATGATCTCCTAATCCTCAATCCTTAATCATGATTCACCTCCTCTAGTTCCTCCTCATGCTCCACTTACACCTCCTCTAATAGATCTATTAGCCAAGATACAAAAGAACCAACCTAGGACTACTCGACACTAGGTAACTCAAGAACAACGCACTCACCCATTAATACCTCAGCCTTGGGGCATATAACCCCTAAGGTTTGATGTTTTTGGTATCCTAAGAGTGATCTTAAAGTGATTCACCCAAAATTTACCCATCTAGTTTCTCCCACTCACTCCTCTATCTCCTCTTATCTCCCTTCCACCCTTCACTCCTCTCACCTTCCAACTCCTAGTTTTGTTAAACACTAGTTCTCCTCTATCCTAAGTGGTGATTCATATTTTTCCCATCACTCCCACTTTATATTTCAACTGAGTACCTTTAGCCTTAGTCCTCTTGAGCATCATTACTTCCTTATTTCCTTTTGATCCTCCCATATCACAACAAAGACTCCTCCTAGTGCTTCCCTTGGGCATGCCTTTAGCAGTAGACACAACTATAGCCTTCAAAAGTGTACCACTTCTAGTAAGGACCCTATTACTCCCTAATTTAGTTAGGTCAGTGATCCCTTTAGTAAATTTGGGTCCTTCACCATTAGCTCATGTATCCCCTATCATCTCACTCAGACCATCCACTGTAGCATTTGTGGTTGGCCCAAAAAAGAGTCCAACAAAGAAACAAAAGGTGACCCATACTATGGGTCTAGCCTAAATGCCTTATGCTCCAACTCCACCTTCTCCACAATCCCCAATTACTTTTTTATCCCTAGTAGTAACAACATAATGTTTATCTCCTTAGCCCCCCTCTCCCTTACCCAAGTCCCTAATTTACTTGCCTTCAAATAGCCCATATTTTCCTTATTGTTCCATGACTCATTCCCAGGGGTAATTCCACCTCAAGTAAACCTAAATCAAGAATATTGGTAGGTGAAAATGTTCCTATGGGAATCCCCTTTCATTATCCCCCCTTTCTCTCCCATGCCCCCTCCTCCTCCACTCATTTCTCTTTCACTCCTACTTCCTCTATCTCCCTTCCACCTCATTTTCTACCCTTCACTACCATTTCAACCACACTTCCTACACCCCCCATAACTTGAAGGATGGTCCCAAAGTTATGTGTGTTGTAGATGGTTATCTAGGGAAACTTGGACATGTATTAGAGTTTTGACCAAGTCTCCAAGAGTATGAAGAGAATGCTCACACATAAGTTTATCCAAGAGGGGAACCCAGTGATATGGTAGACCCATCAGGATCTATTTTCCCTCACCAAGGTGAGAACATCTACCAAAGAGGAGAGGATAGTCAAGGACCCACTATCTATCCTTTGATATACCCATGATATGTCTAAAAAACTCCTCAAAGACATGTAAAGCCAAGTTCACACTCTAAAATCCAAAATGAAGAGCATTTTTCTAGTTGGGCTAATCAATTAGGTCAAGGACACCCTCCTAATAATTTTATCAATCCTTGGGAAAGTAGTGGAGACTTTGGTTGAGACTAATGTGCTTATCTAGTAGACTCAGACCTAAATGCAGAGGATCACAAAGATTGATGAGAAATGTTGGAATCTATAGGTGGTAGTCAACAAGGGAATGTTCTTGAAGCTCAAACCTATTCTAACCTTAGACTTGGGGTCGTACTAAACATACTTTGTGAGTAAAAGAGTTATAATAGAGGAATGTTTTACCTTGGATCACACTACAATAGGACCCTTGGAAGAGGGAAATAAAAAGATATTGGCATACTTCAAGGAGGTCAATATGTCCATATTATTTCACCTGAATGGCACCTTGCTCAAACTAAGGGGAATTCAAAGTCCACTTGGGTTAGTTTAACCAGTTTATGATGGATAAAGTGACCAAGGAAAACTAAGAAGGGGATCAGGTAGTGTTTGATCCATAAACTTAGTTAATATTGAAAATCAACTAGATCTATGAAGTCCAAGCATTAATGGAAGAACCTTTCCAGACCTCCTAGAGACTAGAATCTCAAGATGAGGTAATCTTCAAGGACCCCACAATGAACTTAGCCAATCTAGACAAGTAGTTTGACCTCATGGTAGCCATGCTGGAAGCAAGGAACACCTATTCAAAGTAGTTAAGAGCTAGTCCCTCTCAACCGCCTCTTCATATAAACTGGTCCCCCATAGATCTATTATGGGTTTATATGGAATGTTTTAATTAAATTTTAAAATATGGTTATAATTGTAATGAGTAGACATCATGGCCCAGGATGGGAACCTCATGATTTTTAGAGGTGATCCCCAATCCTTATCTATTTAAGGTAGAATTGTATTATATTATAGGGTAGATGAAAATTGATTGAAAGTTTTGTTGAATTACTACCAGGATTTCACCCACATTTCCTTCATCACTTTAGACTATAAAATCAGCCTAGATCAGTTATTGTAACAACACTATACTCTTTTTAATTGTTAGCAGTAAAAGGTAAATGTAAAACTAGTTATATGTATGAGAATGTCCTATAGTAAATATAGTTGTATTATGTTTGTGGGTTGTTAGGAGTTGTTATGAGAATATCTATGTTGGTCATAACTCAACCTAAGGTGATATGAAGAACTATTCTTAGCGTGGTAAATCTTGAAGTTAAAACCATAGTAACTAATGCCTATATGTATGTGAAATGAATATAATATAGGGGTGTATGTGATAAAAATAATAGTTTTTATTATCTTAATTAGAGATATTTCACATAGAATCTTGACAGAACTGGACCTTGATCTATGAAGGTTTCCTTATTGTAATACCTAATACTAGATCTTGTATTATTAATTATAAACATTTGTACTCTTTTATGGTATAATCATAGAGTTTTCTATGTTATTAAGACTATTTCCCTTATTTTACTTCTCTGATGTGTAATTTTAAATATCTATAACTAGTTTACATCATATGTTGAGCTATTAAACAAGTGTAATTCTCTATGATAAACCTAGCATATGTTTCAAAAGTATTGATTAAACCATCCTTGAAGATTTTGATGTAACTTATCACACTCTATCCTCATTATTAACATGTTATGGTGAAACCCAAGAACCTATACTAATAATGGTGTGGTGAGCATGGATATATTGTGATGATTACCAACCTAAAGAGAGGTGAAGAGCTGGTTGGATCATAAAATTACTAAATTCATAGAGATAGAAAGCCAAAGAATTGGGTGTACTCTAAAGGAGATTATACAAGAACACCTATATGATGAAATTTATGAGATATTTTGGTGTGAATTACTAGGCCTACTAGTTGACTAGTTGCCTCAAATCAATTATCATTATTTTCAACCACAAGGAAGTGACACCATTTCATGGACTAAGGGGAATATAGAGTAGTTATAGAATCTAGAGATAAATTTGACTCATGTGATTGATCATCAGGTAATTGCCACTATTGATAGATATATCACTAAGTTCATAGTGTAAGGATACTTATCCTTTGATGCAATGAAGAACCTATTTTTAATAAAAATTAGATAATTTTTTTGTAGTGACTCCCAACATTGATCAAAATGTTGGTTGTAGAAAAAGCCATGGTTCCCACTCCTACTAATATGGATTAATCACTTCGAGAGTTTATAAGTATGGAAAAAATAGGAGATAATAAATCAAAGATGAAAATATAGAGCTTAAACCTAAGTATAACATGGAAAATCTAAAATAAGACACTAGATTTAGAAATAGAATTGTGATAATAAAGGAGATAGAATAAATAGAGTGTATTTTAGGAAACTACAAATAGAAGGAGGAGGAGTAGTAGCATTGATGAATTTTATGAAAGGAGATGACAAGGAGAAGGATACGGTGAGGAAAAATAGAGCGAGGATATTGGGCTAAGTATAGATAGAGTGTGAGGGAATAAATGAGGATTTATCATGGATAAAGGAATAAGGTAGTAGTATAGAATTAGAATAGATGGGTAAAAGTTCATAGTTTCTAAAAAGGCTATCCCAGAAAGAACATCAAGGATTAACTTATAGTCACAGACATAGTACATGTTCAAGTTTTGAGAGATACATATTTGGAGGTAAGGATCATTTCCCAAGGAAGCACATATCCCCGAGTCCTTTTTTTCAAAATTGTAGTAATTCCCATACAAATTTAGATGATGACACTTGGAGAGGAAAAATTATAGAATATATTCATATAAAAAATCTATAATTACAAAAGTATGCATATCATGAAGTTTCTCAAACCAATAGAAGAAGAACATAATAACATTATTTTCTATAGAGACAAATCCTCTAATTATTGTGCAAGCTAAGGATTTCATTACACAAATCCAAATATTATAAGAAGAAGAAGAAGAAGGAAATGATGAATATATCTCTATAACTACCACATCCACAAAATCAAAGGAGACACCACAACCACCACTAGATCAAGAGCTACCTCAAAGTGCACAAAAGTCTCCAAACCTACAACAATCCCTGATGCTAGTTATAACCCAATCAACTATGATACCTATAGGAAACCCTATTATTGTAGCTCAATTAGGTGATTTTATACACCTAAATCCATATCATGGGTTTGTAGACCTTGAATAATACTTACTTACTTGCAACATGAAATGGTAGGCAAAATCAATCACTAACGACAATGTAAAGAAGTTTGAATTTATTAGTGCTTTGAGTGGATGTGCACATGAGTTCATCTTTAGGAAAAATATAGTCAAATAATCCATGGATGATGTTAAGAACTGGCTCATTTTAGAGTTTAAGGTTAAGAAGATTTAAAGCCAAATAATCTAGGATTTGAAGGAGATCTAACAAGGGCTCTAGGAGACCATTGGTGACTATGATCGCATATTCTCAAATGTCATAGATAAAGTAAAAATTGTTTTGGAGGATAAATATAAAGTTTCTTAGTTTTTAAAGGGTTTAATATCAAGGATAATATTTAACATAACTTAAACCTAGTTTAGAGATTTAAAAAAAATGCAATAGCAGCTGCAATTCACATGGAACAAACTAAAGAGTATGGGGATGCATCTACACCATTATCTAAGGTAGAAAGTAATTTAAAAGCTATTTTGAGAAGATTGGATCAGTTTAAAGGAATTTTTGAGAGACCTACATCATATATATGGTGCATATAGTGTGAATAAGAAGAGCATCATAGAAATGAATGCCCTAGGGTTAAGATGGAGTTTTATGAGATATGCAGAGTGGTAGAACATATAACCTTGCAATGTCATATTTTAAAAAAGTAGATCAAAACCCCACAAAACATGTATTGTAAATTATACAAGTCATTGATGATCATTACATATAACTCATTATATCTAATACAAATTATTCATAAGTGTTTCCTTTGGTTGCTTATTACATTGCATTTAATAGTTAAGGTCTTATTTAAGTAGGAAATGAATAATAATTTGTCCTTTGTTTGTATATAATATATTGTTGATTATTTACATTCTTATTGTGTCTAACTTGGATTTAATGAGCACAATTTTGTGTATAAAAACACATCCCAATGGTAGGATAATTTTGAGAAGACATCAAATAATTTTGACAACTCTTTTTGTCTACAATTTTGAGGATTCAGTGAATGAGCTCTAAAGATATGATGCTCCGAAAGTGCTTTGAAGATGCTCTAAGGATACTCCAAAGACCTACACTGAATGCTCCAAATACGTATACAAAATTCTCCAAAGACACCTAGGCATGCTCCAAAGACATCTAGTTTGATCTTACTAATCAAGATAGTGGTGTTAAAGATATATATTATATATAAATAGACTTTATATATTTAGATATGATATTTTAGATATTATCATTCATGAAAATGTCGTAAAATAATGTAGATATATTTTTACCTCTATTTTTTAAAACTGTATAAATATCTTAGGATCTATGTTAGTTATTTTCTATCTATTATTAGTTGAGTCAGTTCTAACACCTTCCTAAAAGTGTGGGATCTAATTCCTACATTTTTTATATTTTGAATAAGTAAATTTGGGAATTTAAACCACCATATTTTGTACTTTGTGAATAGATGTTGAGATGTGCTTAAATACATATCTCCTTCTCATACCAAAGAGCTAGCAGTTGGAAAAACTTGAGGAGTTAAAATTTTGTTTAATTAGAAATTAGAAGAAGCATTTCATATTTGTATATGTTCCTTTGATAATGAAATAAATTTCAACAGTTTTTTCCATTACTGAGTAAAGCAGTTCCTATTTTGAGGAAGTAAGGGCCCACTTCTCTCTGAGGATTAGGACAAATTAGTACTTTTTAGGTTAACACTTAGAAGTATTTCTTTAATTTAGGTATAATTCATTTCATGAAAAATATAATTTCCTTTTTAATGCAAAGAGTGATTTATTTTCAAATGTAAGAGTGATTTATTTTTAAAAACAAGTGTGAATTTCATTTTCAAAATCAAGTGTGAATTTCCTTTAATGCAAGTGTGTTTCATTTACATGCAAGAGTTATTTCAATTCAATATAAGCAGGTTTATTTTATGCAAAGGGTGTGTATTTCAATTTCATAGAAGTAACTTTGTTAACTTATATCCATATTTAGAATTTGTTAAAATCTATTTAGGTGATAATAGATAGCATTCTCAAATTTTGGAATATTACATTGTCTGACCTAGGTGGGCAAGTTGATTGAGGATATCATAATGGCTTATGCTAGATGTTTAAGTTTTAAATGTTGATGGTGTGAATACCAATAGGATATATACAATTAACAAACCTTTTAGATTTATTTTTTTTCAAAACAAAGTTAGAGTATTATTTAATATTTTTAGGATTTAAAAATCACAACAAAAGTAAAACCCCCAGAACAATGAACTATAGAACTCCAATATAAAATGGACTCATTACATATAGCCATCAAACACTGGTCCTGGTAGAAAATGACACCAATCCATTGATTGGTTAAATGAGAGGTATAATGACAACCTATCCTTTTTGGCATCATTACCAGGGACATTCATCAATAAATATTGGTGAAATCCTACATTAAAATTATACAAGGAAATTCAAAAACATTCATAAAATTCAAAAACATAAAAATAATCCAAGAATATTTAGATTCATGAACCACCCAAGAGATTCTCAAGGATGATTTATATCTAAGGGATCCCAAATAAATAAAGAAGAGAGGATCTAATCCTTGTTTGGATAGATCAAGAAGTGAAATAAAGTCACTTGAAATCCATATACAAACCTTTTTCTAATTCCTCTTTTGAATTAGGTTCATCCTCATAAATAGATCCTATAAGAAGAATCTTATTTAGGACATCTTCTCATATAGGGTGAATTGATACTAAAAATACTCTTTCTAAAATAGTCAGATTTGATCTACAATATTTACAAGAATAAGATCTGATCATCAATGAATATTCTCCTTCTAAGATAAACCATAGATTGAGCACTTGAGAAGAGAATTTATATTATATTTCTAACCAAATTTTTGAAGAAAATATTGGAGATAAACATGCACATGTAGAAAACCCTAATTGAAAACCCGAACATGATATAACTTTTTCTTATCCAATCAACCTAGGTCTTGATGATATAACTTTCATGAAAAATATTTCACCATCCATTTTACCTACATTAAGAGGTAAATCCTTAGAGGATACATATTAGTTCCTCTTTGAATTTTTGGTTCTTTGACAAACATATGATTAGTCATAGACAATCAAAAGTTTAAATTATTCCCATCCACACTCAAGGATGAAGCCATGAGATGGTTCATGGGCCTTGAGGGTAATTCTATTATCACTTGGGATGAAATGGAAAATGGATTTCTGGACAAATATCAAGGTTATTGTAGAGTTAGAGAATGTAAGGAAGACTTTTTTAAGATCAAACAAAATGAAGATGAAACCTTATAAGATTACCTTGATAGGTTTATATTTACCCATAAAAGGAGTGGTTACCAACTCACTGAGGAGGTTTTCAAAATAGTATTTATGTTAGATGATGATGCACATGATGTTTTGAACCTAATGGGAAAGGGTGACATTGACAGGTTAACCTTTCATCAAATTTCAGCATTGTGTAGTAATCACTTTAGGACAAGACCTAACATAAAGAAATCAAGGTTAAGAGAATCACTTAAAGTTGGCCAATTAATGAAAGAATTTAATAATTTCAAGACAAAAAATCTAGTACAAATGACATCCACATTAGATGTCCTTAAATAAAAATATAATGCTACCAATACTTAATAATTGTCAATATATTTTCATAGGTGTATATTCAAACATGCGGTAAAAGATTGCCCCTTAGACAAACCAGAGGTATGTGGTATTTATCACCTAGACCATGACATCAAGAATTGAAAACACCTTCTTAATATAAGAAAACAAGTGAAAAAATAATCATATACATTTGAGGAAGTGAACTTTAATTAAGATAAGGAAACCAATATTCCCAACCTCAAAGTTAATTTAGTCCAAGATTTCCTCCCAATACATGGATGGTACGATGGGTTAGACAAGACACACCACCGATATGGGGACTACCAAAACCATAACCATGGGGTACTCAATAATGGATACCACAGATGTGAGGAATGTCCCAAAAACAACCTTAGGCACAATAGAAAAACCACCAACCACATTGTGTACAACACTCACCACTTCAATGTTAAATTAACAATATCAACCACAAAGAAGATTTCCTCTACAACAAGCCTTGATTCCTTCAAAACCTCAACCACCACCAATTAAGCAGTAGGTTCACCAACCATAGTTACTTTCCCAACCAATGGAAAATCTAAAGAATATGCAAAATACACCTATCTATAGAACTGATCAAGAAAGTAATGTTACAAGTGGTTTAGCTGAATGTAATAATATTCAACTCAGATCAAGGAAGGTAGTAAGAGATTCACCCATTACCATAATTGAAATTACCAATGATGACAAAACTTATGATCCACCTGTAGTTCAATAAGCAACTAAAAAAAAGGTAGAAGCCAAAATCACAACAACCATAATTCAATATCCCCCTACTATTTTATTTCCTAAGAGACTTAAAGAAGAGAAATCTAGGGAAGATTCTAAATTGATGCATGGGTAAAAAGAAATAAATATTGAAATTACATTGTTAAGAGCCATTAAATATATTCCTAAGTTGAATCAAATCATTAAAGGATTGTTCATCAAATCACTAGGAAGAAATAAATAGTATCTCAAAACAATTCAGGTAATAAGCAAAATTGTTGATTTACTAGCAGGAAACATTTGTTCTTAAATATGGAGATTCTGACAGTCTAGTAATGACTATGATAAATTAGAACAAGTATATTTTAAATGTGCTTGTAGATATAGGTGCTGATATAAAAATAATGACTATCAACATAGTAGAGTATTTAGAATGTAATAATTATGTTACTAAGTGGGATGAAGTGCAAGCACTCACCTTTGTTAGAGAAGAAATGGTTTCTGATTTTTTATGCAATTAGATCATGATAATATTTGGAGATCTTAAATGTATCATTTTGGATTAAGGGCCCTAATTAATGTCCAACATGAACAAGGATTTCATAGAGTTGTACCATATCAATTATAGGAAATCTTCACCATATCATCCCTAAGTTAATGGGCAAGTGGAAGTCACTAATCAAGAGATGGAAAACATTTTGACCAAAATAGTGAACAAAAACAAAAAATATTGGGTAAAAAAGTACCTGAAGTAGTTTGGATAAACAATACAACATGGAAGACAACTATAGGATTCTCTCCATATGAACTTGTGTATGGAAAGAAATATTTGTTACTAATAGAATTTGAATTGCAAACATTGAAGACAATAATTGATATTGATGAATCACATAAATAATTAATAATACAACAAAATGGGTTGGATGAACTGAGAATGGATGCACTCACTCAAACTAATATGATCTAGAAATAGAAAAATCAGTATCATGACACTCACATCATAGAAATATAGTTCCAAGAATGAGATTGGGCACTTCTATTTGATTTTCAGAATAAGATGGTTGGGACCATACCTAATCAAAATCATTTTCAACAATGGCTCTTTCCAACTTCAACCAATTGATGGTGACCAAAGGACACTTTTGGTCAATGGTCATAGGCTTAAGGTATACAAAAGACCTCTCAAGAAGGAAGAGTTTATTGAGTATAATCAAAATCAATTTGACCTTGTGGAAGAACCTAGTTCTTCCACTAAAGCCAAATTATCTTTACATAAAACATCCAATAAAGGAGTGTTGAAAACTAGAAAATGGCAATTATCCTTTCTTCAAAATTATATATATATATATATATATATATATATATATATATATATATGGTAAAAATATACTATATGAAAATTAAAACAAAATAATAATAATAATAATAATAATAATAATAATAATAATAATAATAATAATAATAATAATAATAATAATAATAATAATAATAATAATAATAAAGTGAAAACCAAAAAATGACATTTTTCAAGATAAAATTTTTACAATAAAATAAAAATTGTTGTCAACTAACCTATCTTCTCATACTTGTTTGTCCTAGGACACATGGAAAGCCTATAAGATATGCATCGATTCATATGGTGAAGGTATAGTTGTATTTATTTTCCTAAATGATTAGGATTTTTCTATTTCATGTCATGCATGTGTAACCATTAGGTAGTTATAACTTTTTAAATAAATAAGTTTTGGTGATGTCACATGGATATGATGAAGATAACAACATCATCGCCGCATTTAAAGATTTAATATGATGATGTTTTTAAAAGACTTTTTCAAATAGATTTGATGTGATGGTGTTAAAAAAAGGACCATTTAAAAAAAATACTTGATGTGATGTAAAAAACATTATGGATATTTCTCCAAGTGCTTCCCATTATGACCTTTACACCACATCATTGATAATGACCAGATAAACTAGATCCCATTAAATATCACATACTCTAAATTTTTCACCATAATTACTACCATAATTGTCACCATCATTCCATGATATACCTTGATTCACTATTCATTGTTGCATTATCATCGCTATACATTATTTCATCATATCCCTAATCTCTTGCCTTCCTCTATTTCCTGTGCAATTCTAATCTCCATTTCTTCATAACATAATCAAATTTTCTAGAAAATAGTGTTAGCTCCAAAGATGGGTGGTAGGAAGAAGAAAAATGATCTAGAATATTCAGATACATTACTTCTAGATGAATTGGCTAGAGATATCTTTGAATCATTAGGGTGGTTAAATTTCTTGAAAATGTTTTAGGGATTTCACGAAGAGATTGTGCAAAAAAATTTAAATTTTCTGATGAATACCATTCTATTGTTAGAGGTAAACACATTCTAGTAGATCCTTCTATGATCAGTGTACTCTCTATAATTCCTAAGGAGGGTGTAGTTGTTATAGATAAGATAATCTTTGTCAACTTAATTCACATGTTCATTGAAGGAAATGAGCCCTATCTTAGATTGGCCAAGTTCCCACAAGGAGTGGCTAGAGGAATTATTATAGATATCCTTCTATATCCATGGAAAGAATTTTGTATTCTAGGTTATGAAATATCTTACTTATGATGGTTAATTTATAGTAGTCGGTAGAGATGCCATGTGACTTCTTCACCTAAGGAAAAGAGACACAAAAGAAGAATACTAGGTAAATCTTCCATATTTATTTCATAATGACCTAATCATTTTTACTCAAAAATTAAAAATATGTACTGGGTCCATCCAACACCATGGGTTGGTTAACCTCTTTTGTTGACATTATTTTCTACAAAAACCTAGGGGTGAAAAGGCCTAGTCCTCCTTTATCAATATATTCTCCTAAATTTTTATCAAGAAAACACCACATCCTATCTCTCCTCCTTCTACCATAGTATAGATTGAATAAGGCCCATATATGGTGCCCTCAGCTTCAAATATGTTGCATCAAAGATTGAAAAGACAAATTAGAGTTTCCTCAAATAACCCTAATCCTCTACCCAAGCTCTAAAATAGTCGTCAGCTCATTCTATAAGAATAATAAGAGGAATATGTACAAGCCATTGATACTTTGGGAAGATTAAATTATCCAATATATATTAATATATTGAATAGGTTGTTGAATAAGAACCCCATGACCAAGAAATTGTATTTGAAGAATAAACTCTTGAAAAAGAAATTATGACTCAAGAAGCAAATCAAATTTTATCCTTTGTAGCTGATAAGGGTAAAATACCATTGATAGAAGAAGGTCCATATTCCCATAGCCTAATAATGAAGAAGAGTTGTATCATGTCATGGTTCTATCCTGACATGAAGAAACTTTTTGTAGCAACAATCAGAATTGGATTTACTTTGTTTAACCTTGCAAGGTAAGAACCAAATTATTTCCAATTTGGAATGAAGATGTGAATAATCTATCACTCGAGCTAGAGAACAAGAGGTAATTCTTACATTAATGAATGTTAAGTAGACTAGAGTACATAATATGATGTTTTCCCAAACTCAAGAATTAAGTACTTTACAAAATTCTCTTGCCAATAAGGACACCTAAATTATTGATTTGTAAAATTATAAAGTTGATAAAAATACCCAAATTAATAATCTAAGATAGACTATTTATGATATAAATTCATTGATTGTTCAACACACTGATAGATTATGAGAGCTAACCATTGAAACTACTAAGTTGAAATCCTCTCTACAATCCATGTAGAGAGATACAAGAGAAATAGTAATCCAAACTGAGGGACCTATAATAGTTTTTCCTTCCTTCCCCATTTCACTCCATGAAATGATTTAAGTCTAGAACAAAACCTAGAAGTTGAAGGAAGAAAATTATAATATTAAAGAGTAATTTGAGCAGTAATTAGTGGAGTCTCAATAGTAATTACAAAAATCTCAAGTTGTTATCCAAAATATTTCTATAATTTTTGAAACATTATTAACATGTAGACAACCTTCCTTTGTTTATTTTTTTTCTCCATGAGAAATTTTATAAGTGGTAGATATAGTTGATTTCTCTTGGATTTCATCACATTATTAAAGATGAGCATAGGTTTATGGACATCTTTCTCAAATATACTATAGAAAGACAAGATGAAATTTGTGAATTCTATATTTTTAACATGTTGTTAGGTTATTAGTCTAGTTTTATTGTAAATCTATTTTTAGGGAAAACACAATTGCATTCCTTCCTCTCTAATATAAGAAATTAGATAGCATGGTAACAATCCAATAATAAAATTTTGAAATTGTAGAACACCATAGGAATGTGTATGAGACCCCAATTTCTAGAGGCAAGGAAAATTCTTGATGATTTTCAACCAATGTACCATATGTACATGAATAATAAATACCAAGAATTATTGAGAGCCAATGT